>QUSF01000117.1:0-113421 GCA_003676055.1 Chloebia gouldiae
GATGTCACTTTGTAGGGCGCCCTTGGGACTGTCAGGGCAGCACAACTTCGAGGTGGGGGCAGCATGGGTCTGTGACTCATCCTTCGATGTTCCGATTTGTTGCAGTCAGCTGCCCGCTCTGGTCTACTGGGCCCTGAACCTGTACAACGGCCCTTTTCCCTTGGAAAGCAAACTCACCACTCCAGGTTCCTGTTCTCAGTTTGTAGGGCGCCCTTGGGACTTTCAGGACAGCACAACTTTGAGGTGGGGGCAGCTTGGGTCTGGGACCCATCCTTCGATGTTCCGATTTGTTGCTCTTCAGCTGCCTACTCTGGGCCACTCGGACCTGCGCCTATACAAGAGCCCTTTTACCTGGGAAAGAAATCTGTCTCGTCCAGGATCCTGATGTCAGTTTGTAGGGCTCCCTTGGGACTGTCAGGACAGCACAAGTTTGAGGTGGGGACAGCATGGATCGGGGACACATCCCTCGATTTTTGGATTTGTTGCACTCAGCCACTCCCTCTGGGCCACTGGGCCCTGAGCCTATACAACCGCCCTTTTACCTGGGAAGGAAAATTCACAATTCTAGGTTCCTGATGTCACTTTGTAGGGCTCCATTGGGACTGTCAGGGCAGCACAACTTCGAGGTGGGGGCAGCATGGGTCTGGGACTCATCCTTCGATGTTCCAATTTGTTGCAGTCAGCTGCCCGCTCTGGTCTACTGGGCCCTGAACCTGTACAACGGCCCTTTTCCCTGGGAAAGGAATCTCTCCCATCCAGGATCCTGATGTCAATTTGTAGGGCTCCATTGGAACTATCAGGGCAGCACAAGTCTGAGGTGGGGGCAACTTGGGTCCGGGACACATCCTTCCATGTTCCGATTTGTTGCAGACAGCTGCCCGGTCTGGGGCACTGGCCCCTGAACTTAGTCAACATTTCTTTACACTGAGAAAGCAAAGTCACCAGTCCGGGATCCTGATGTCAGTTTGTAGGTCTTCCTTGGGACTGTCAGGGCGGCACAAGTTTGAAGTCGAGGCAGCAAGGGACTGGGACTCATCATTCAATATTCGGATTTGTTGCAGTCACCTGCCCGCTCCTGGCCTCTGGGCCCTGAGTCTATACAACCACCCTTTTACCTGGGAAAGAAATCTGTCCCATCCAGGATCCTGATGTCAATTTGTAGGGCTAACTTGTGACTGCCAGGGCAGCACAAATTTGAGGTGGCGGCAGCATGGGTTTGGGACTCATCCTTCGATGTTTGGATTTTTTTTCAGTCATCCGCCCGCTCCTGGCCACTGGTCCCTCGACCTATACAACCGCCCTTTTCCTTAAAAAAGAAGTTTCTCCATTTCAGGTTCTTGTTGTCAGTTTGTAGGGCTCCCTGGGGACTGTCAGAGCAGCAGGAGTTTGAGGTGGGGGCAGCATGGGTCTGGGACACATCCTTCGATGTTCGGATTTGTTGCAGTCAGCTGCCTGATCTCGTCTACTGGGCCCTGAACCTGTACAACGGCCCTTTACCCTTGGAAAGCAAACTCACCACTCCAGGTTCCTGATGTCAGTTTGTAGGGCGCCCTTCGGACTTTCAGGGCAGCACAACTTTGAGGTCGGGGCAGCTTGGGTCTGGGACACATCCTTCGATGTTCGGATTTGTTGCTCTTCAGCTGCCTACTCTCGGCCACTCGGACCTGCACCTATACAACAGCACTATTACCTGGGAAAGAAATCTGTCTCGTCCAAGATCCTGATTTCAGTTTGTAGGGCTCCCTTGGGACTGTCAGGACAGCACAAGTTTGAGGTGGGGACAGCATGGGTCTGGGACACATCCCTCGATTTTTGGATTTGTTGCACTCAACCACTCCCTCTGGGCCACTGGGCCCTGAGCCTATACAACCGCCCTTTTACCTGGGAAGGAAAAGTCACAAATCTAGGTTCCTGATGTCACTTTGTAGGGCTCCATTGGAACTATCATGGCAGCACAAGTTTGAGGTGGGGGCAGCATGGGTCTGGGACTCATCCTTCGATGTTCCGATTTGTTGCAGTCAGCTGCCCGCTCTGGTCTACTGGGCCCAGAACCTGTACAACGGCCCTTTTCCCTGGGAAAGGGATCTCTCCCCTCCAGGATCCTGATGTCAATTTGTAGGGCTCCATTGGAACTATCAGGGCAGCACAAGTTTCAGTTGGGGGCTAAAGGGGTCTGGGACACATCCCTCGATTTTTGGATTCGTTGCACTCAGCCGCTCCCTCTGGGCCACTGGGCCCTGAGCCTATACAATGGCCCTTTTCCTTGCGAAGGAAATCTGTCTCGTTCAGGATCCTGATGTCAATTTGTAGGGCTCCATTGGGACTATCATGGCAGCACAAGTTTGAGGTGGGGGCAGCATGGGTCTGGGACTCATCCTTCGATGTTCCGATTTGTTGCAGTCAGCTGCCCGATCTCGTCTAGTGGGCCCGGAACCTGTACAATGGCCCTTTTCCCTGGGAAAGGAATCTCTCCCATCCAGGATCCTGATGTCAATTTGTAGGGCTCCATTGGAACTATCAGGGCAGGATAAGTTTGAGGTGGGGGCAGCATGGGTCTGGGACACATCCCTCGATTTTTGGATTTGTTGCACTCAGCCGCTCCCTCTGGGCCACTGTGCCCGGAGCCAATACAACGGCCCTTTTCTTTGGGAAGGAAATCTGTCTCATTCAGGATCCTGATGTCAATTTGTAGGGCTCCATTGAGACTATCATGGCAGCACAAGTTTGAGGTGGGCACAGCTTGTGTCTGGGATTCATCCTTCTATGTTTGGATCTGCTGCAGTCAGCTGGCCACTCTGGGCCACTGGGCCCTGAGCCTATACAACGGCCCTTTTCCCTGGGAAAGCAAACTCACCACTCCACGTTCCTGATGTCAGTTTGTAGGGCCCCCTTGGGACTATCAGGGCAGCACAACTTCGAGGTGGGGGCAGCATGGGTCTGGGACTCATCCTTCGATGTTCCGATTTGTTGCAGTCAGCTGCCCGCTCTGGTCTACTGGGCCCTGAACCTGTACAACGGCCCTTTTCCCTTGGAACGCAAACTCACCACTCAAGGTTCCTGATGTCTCTTTGTAGGGCGCCCTTGGGACTTTCAGGGCAGCACAACTTTGTGGTGGGGGCAGCTTGGGTCTTGGACACATCCTTCGATGTTACGATTTGTTGCTCTTCACCTGCCTACTGTGGTACATAGGGACCTGCGCCTGTACAACAGCCCTTTTACCTGGGAAAGAAATCTGTCTCGTCCAGGATCCTGATGTCAGTTTGTAGGGCTCCCTTGGGACTGTCAGGACAGCACAAGTTTGAGGTGGGGACAGCATGGGTCTGGGACACATCCCTCGATTTTTGGATTTGTTGCACTCAGCCACTCCCTCGGAGCCACTGGGCCCTGAGCATATGCAAGCGCCCTTTTACCTGGGAAGGAAAAGTCACCACTCTAGGTTCCTGATGTCACTTTGTAGGGCTCCATTTGGACTGTCAGGGCAGCACAACTTCGAGGTGGGGGCAGCATGGGTCTGGGACTCATCCTTCCATGTTCCAATTAGTTGGAGTCAGCTGCCCGCTCTCGTCTACTGGGCCCTGAACCTGTACAATGGCCCTTTTCCCTTGGAAAGCAAACTCACCAGTCCAGGATCATGATGTCAGTTTGTAGGGCGCACTTGGGACTATCATGGCAGCACAAGTTTGAGGTGGGCGCAGCTTGTGTCTGGGATTCATCCTTCTATGTTTGGATCTGCTGCAGTCAGCTGGCCCCTCTGGGCCACTGGGCCCTGAGCCTATACAACGGCCCTTTTCCCTGGGAAAGCAAACTCACCACTCCACGTTCCTGATGTCAGTTTGTAGGGCCCCCTTGGGACTGTCAGGGCAGCACAACTTCGAGGTGGGGGCAGCATGGGTCTGGGACTCATCCTTCGATGTTCCGATTTGTTGCAGTCAGCTGCCCGCTCTGGTCTACTGGGCCCTGAACCTGTACAAGGGTCCTTTTCCCTTGGAACGCAAACTCACCACTCAAGGTTCCTGATGTCTCTTTGTAGGGCTCCCTGGGGACTGTCAGAGCAGCAGGAGTTTGAGGTGGGGTCAGCATGGGTCTGGGACACATCCTTCGATGTTCGGATTTGTTGCAGTCAGCCGCCCACTCTAGGGCCTGAACTTATATAACAGTCCTTTTCTCCGGGGAAAGCCAAGTCAGCAGTCCAGGTTCCTGGTGTCCGTTTTCAGGGCTCGAAGCCAAAACACCAGTAGTTTTCCCTGGGCATATAGCTTGACCTGTCCAGTTTCCTGATGTCAGTTTGTAAGGCTCCTGTGGGACTGTCTGGGCAGCAGGAGTTTGAGGTGGTGTCAGCTTTGGTCTGGGCCACAAGCTTCGATTTTCGGATTTGTTGCAGTCTACTGCCCGCTCTGGGGCACTGATCCCGGAGCCTATACAACGGCCCTTTTCCCTGGGAAAGAAATCTGTCTCGTCTAGGATCCTGATGTCAGATTGTAGGGCTACGTTGGGACTGTAAGGGCAGTAAAAATTTCAGGTGGGGGCAGCTTGGGTCTGGGACACATCCCTCGATGTTCAAATATTTAGCAGTAAGCTGCCTGCTCTGGACCTTTGGGCCCTGAGCCTATAGAACAGCCCTTTTCCCTGGGAAAGATATTTGTCCTGTCCAGGTTTCTGATGTCAATTTGCAGGGCTCCCTTGGGATTATCAGGGCAGCACAAGTTTGCGATGGGGGGGAGCTTCGGTCTGGGAAACATCCTTTGATGTTCCGATTTTTAGCAGTCACCAGCCCGCTCTGGGCCACTGGGCCCTGAGCCTATACAACCGCCCTTTTACCTGGGAAGGAAATCTGTCTCGTCCAGGATCCTGATGTCAGTGTGTAGGGCTCCCTTGAGACTGTCAGGGCAGCACAAATTTGAGATGGGGGCAGCTTGGGTCTGGGACACATCCTTCGATGTTCCAATTTATTACTGTTCAGCTGCCTGCTCTGGGCCACTGGGACCTGCGCCTATACAACGGCTTTTTTCCCTGGGAAAGGAGACTCACCAGGCCAGGTTCCTGATGTCAGTTTGTAGGAATGCCTTGGGACTATTAGGACAGCACAAGTTTGAGGTGGGGGCAACTTCGGTCTGAGACACTTCCTTTGATGTTCGGATTTGTTGCAGTCAGCCACACGGTCTGGGGCACTGGCCCCTGAGCTTAGTCAACCTTTCTTTACACTGCGAAAGCAAAGTCACCACTCCAGGGTCCTGATGTTCGTTTGTAGGGTTCCCTTGGGACTGTCAGGGCAGCACAACTTCGAGGTGGGGGCAGCATGGGTCTGGGACTCATCCATCGATGTTCGGATTTCTTGCAGTCATCCGCCCGCTCCTGGCCTCTGGGCCCTGAGCATATACAATGGCCCTTTTCCTTAAAAAAGAATTTTCTCCAGTCCAGGTTCTTGTTATCAGTTTGTAGGGCTCCCTTGGGAGTCTCAGGGCAGCAGGAATTTGAGGTGGGGACAGCATGGGTCTGGGACACATCCTTCGATGTTCAGATTTTTAGCAGTCAGCCCCCCGCTGTGGTCTACTGGGCCCTGAGCCTATACAACGGCCCTTTTCCCTGGGAACGGAATCTCTCCCATCCAGGATCCTGATGTCAATTTGTAGGGCTCCCTTGGAACTATCAGGGCAGCACAAGTTTGAGGTGGGGCCAGCTTGGGTTTTGGACACATCCTTCGATGTTCGTATTTGTTGCAGTCAGCTGCCTGTTCTAGGCCAGTGACCCCTGAGCTTAGTCAATGTTTTTTTACCCTGGGAAAGCAAACTCACCACTCCAGGTTGCCGATATCAATTTGTAGGTCTCCCTTGGGACTGTCAGGGCAGCACAAGTTTTAGGTGGGGGCAACTTGGGTCTGGGACACATCCATCCAAGTTCGGATTTGTTGCAGTCACCTGCCTGCTCTGGGCCACTGGGCCCTGAGCCTATACAACAGCCCTTTTACCTGGGAAGGAAATCTATCTCGTCCAGGATCTTGATGTCAGTTTCTAGGGCTTCCTTGGGACTGTCAGAGCAACAGAAGTTTGAGCTGGGGACAGCTTTGGTCTGGGACACATCCTTCTATGTTCGGATTTCTTGCAGTCAACCGCCCACGCTGGTCGTTTGGGCCCTGAGCCTATATAATGGCCCTTTTCGCTTGAAAAGGAGACTCAGCAGTCCAGGTTCCTGATGGCAGTTTGTAGGGCTCCCGTGGGACTGCCAGGACAGCACAAACTTGAGGTGGCGGCAGCATGGGTCTGGGACACATCCTTCCATATTCGGATTTGTTGCAGTCAGTTGCCCCCTCTGGGCCACTGGGCCCTAATCGTATATAACAGCCCTTTTTGTTAGGAAAGAAATTTCTCCAGTCCAGGTTCCTGATGTCAATTTATAGTGGTCCCTTGAGACTGTCAGGGTAGCACAAGTTTGAGGTGGGTGCAGTTTGGGTCTGGGACACATCCCTCGATGTTCGGATTTGTTGCAGTCAGCCAGCCGCTCCGGGCCTCTGGGCCCGGACCCCATACAACAGCCCTTTTCCCTGGGAAAGGAGACTCTCCTGTCCAGGATCCTGATGTCAGTTTGTAGGGCTCCCTTGGGACTGTCAGGACAGCACAAGTTTCAGGTGGGGACAGCATGGGTCTGGGACACATCCCTCGATTTTTGGCTTTGTTGCACTCAGCCACTCCCTCTGGGCCACTGGGCCCTGAGCCTATACAACCGCCCTTTTACCTGGGAAGGAAAAGTCACCACTCTAGGTTCCTGATGTCACTTTGTAGGTCTCCATTGGGACTGTCAGGGCAGCACAGGTTTGAGGTGGTGGCAACTTGGGTCTGGGACACATCCTTCGATGTTCGGATTTGTTGCAGTTAGCCACCCGCTATGGGCCACAGGGCCTTGAGCCAGATGGATGTCCTGTTGAAGCTCAAGCCTGTTGTCTTTTCACATATTGCCCACCTCTGTGGAGGGCACAATGTGACAAAATGGGCAAGCCCATGAGCCATGGGGTGTTCTCAGGACGCAGTGAGACTGGCAGGCTTTCAGCAGGGTGTCAGACGGTTTTCAGGGTAGAGATAGTCCCTGGAATGCCGCAGACTACTCAGGCCCTGGTCAAGTTTAGACACGTGTTGATGCATAATACGTGATGGAGCCTATCAGTTGATATCAGACTCTTCCAGTCAGTCACAGGGTTGGGTAAGCATGTATGCCATACAAAATAGAAGGTAATTTAACTATCAAATCAGAGTGATATGGAAAGGTTTCTTGTTATTCCTGGTTGACTGTTTCATTGTGAAGTTATTCCATGGGCTATGGGTGTTGAGTAGGGGGCAAGTACCACAAATAAAACTGTGGCATTATTTTGGAAAAAGGCAGGAAAGGTGAAGTGGAGGGGGAAAATAAAAGATGTCATCTACAGAAGCCAAAATAATGCAAAAATATACTATCTAATAGAATAACTTCAGCTTCTTTTTCATTTGTTCCATTTGTGGCCTAGGTCATTCCTGAGCTGTTCAAAGTGCAGGACTGGAATCTAGGAGGTCTAGATTTTCTTCATACATTCCTAGTTGCTAGCTCATTGTATGTCCCAAAAATGTAAATATTTTTAAAGGGTAAGACAAACCAAAGGTGAAATGAAATAGAAGCAACATTTACATGTAGAAAAACTGGCCTGTGCTTACATGGAACTTTCCTGTTTCTTTCCCACCCGTTCAGAGCAAGTGATGCCAAGAATTTGGTGCCCAAGGCAAGCTTCAGGCAAACCAGGCCCTTCTCCCTGGGCGGCAGGAGGTGCTTCCTCATGGCAGTCCTCTTGTGACCAGGGGCAAAGGGTGCTGCAGCTGCAGGCTTTGCCTGGAGGAACAGACCAAGCCGTCCCAAAAGCGAGGCATCAGAGTACCTGGCAATACACTTAGCCTCGGAGGAAACCCAAGGCCACCGTAGTCTGGGATGGGATAGCTCCAAGGGACTGATCTTTCTCTTGGAGGAGTAGGTGACGGCATAGGACAGACGAGGGGCACGGCAGGGTGGAGGAGAGCTGCAGAGCCTTGGAAGAGCTGCGGGGCTCATGGGCTGGGCGGCGATGGAGAAAGCAGCGGCAGATGTGAAGGAGCGTATGTACGCCCGAGGTGCAGAGGAGGCTGAACTACGGGGAGAGGTTCAAGCGTCAAATCAGGCCTCGGGGGCTGAGTAGCGGGTCCCGTCGCACAGCCTCCCAGGTGCGGCTGCAGCCCCGACGCCGGGGCATTTAGGCGCTGGAGTCGCAGCGACCGTGGAGCGGCCGCTTCCCGGGCCGGCGAGCCTCGCCCGGGGGCGGTGGCTCCGGCGGGGGAGGGACCGGTGCGGGGCGGTGCCGGGCACAGGAAGCGGAAAGCGGCAGCAGCGACGGCGGCCGCCGCCGGGGAAGGTGGCGGGGAACGGTGGCGCAGGCTCGGGTGGGTGCCGGCAACAGCATGGGACGGCCGCGGGAGGGAGGTGAGTCCGTCTGTGTGCCCGTCTGTCTGTGCGGGGCCGGCCGCGGTGGGGGGGGGGGGGGGATGCCGCTGCCCCCACCACGCCCTCCCGCCGCCGGGACCCCGGTGCTGCGGCGGCGGGAGCGGCAGTGTGGCAGCTCCCGTGCCGGCCTGGCGGTGCGGCTGAGCGCCCCGCGGTGCCCGCTGCGCGGCCAGCCCGCCGCGTCCCTCTGCCCTGCCCGGCGCTTTCCGGGCTGCGCGCTGGGTCCCGTGCCTGGGCGGAGGTGGGAGGCGGGCGGCGGCCTCCCTGCTGCCGGCCGGGGCTCAGCATGCCCGCCGTGAGGCTGCTGGGGCTGTGGGTCTGCGATCTCGGCATCCCGGTGCCGGCGAGGGCCTTGGGCAGCCGCGCACGGCGAGCAGCGCTCTGCTGCCGAACCGCGCCTTGCAAGGAGCCCGTGCGCTGATGTGAACGCTCTGCTGATGGTGCCTTGCTGCCCACGCCGTGTAAAACAAACTGCTCTGTGTTTGGGCTCATCCCGCTGGGCAGCACGGGAGAGGCAGCAGAAGTGACGGGAAGGAGAGTTGCTGCGAAATAACACAGGGGCTATGGTTTTTTATTCAGAATGTTGTCAGAGTGGTGAACTAAGTCTCTTATGCCAAGGGTTGAACTCTTGGAATTGCAGAGTCGGTGAAAGCATGAGTGACTTGATAGCAGCGTTTTCTATCTGAGGAGGCAGGTGGGCGATTCTGTGAGTACTCAGAGTAGTGGGACTTTTTTGACCCTAGATTTCTCAGTAATGAACTGCCCGCAAGATCTGTGTGGTTATAAAGAGTTAAGAAGTGGAGTCACGCTGGCTGGAAGTGCAAATTAGGATGTATGTTCTGTGATATCATTGCCTGTGAGCTCAGCCTGACTTCAAGGAGGAGAGTTGTGGAGGAGGCGCTTCAGCAGTGCTTTGCTACCTTTGAAAAGCTTCGTTTTGACCATGCTTGGCTCTTTTCCCCCACTGGGGTTTGGCTATTTAGTTGGTCACAGCTGTGAGGCTAATGTTGGCTCTGTGATCACAACACAGAGTTGTTAATTTTGAAAAATAAATATGAATGGTGTTTTGTAAAAAGCCTCCTTTAAAAATGTTCCATGTAGCTTGAATTCTGGAATAATCCCAGGCTGTACTGGAACCAGCCAGGCAAATATCTAGCTGCTCCCAGTCACTCACCAGCAGCTCCCAGTGGTTGCTTCTGGCCTTTTGGTTTTGGTTAGTAGTGGCAGTTGTTCCTGATGGCTGTTGTCTTATGGATATGTGCATCTGGAGAGGGCTTCCTGTCATTGTGAGACTGGGATGCAGTACTAGGGCAAATTACTGCAGTTATTGTACTAGCAGAACTGCATGTTGTGTTGTTGTAGCCCGCCTTCCTTACCTCCCCACCTCTTGCAACCAAAGCAAAGGATGGTATCAGAAACGTGACTTTGCTGCTGCAGGGCTTGTGCTGCTGTGTGGGGACCTGAGTGGCAGACCTGAGTGAAGAGCTGTGATGTCCAGTTCTGCTGGTGGGAAATAGTATGCTCATGTTTCTCCATGTCTGATACCATCACTTGGAAGAAGAAAATGAACCCGTGTAAAAACTATCTTAGTACTTCTTTTAATTTCTCATTAGCCTGTATGTCAGAATTTTCTGACTTGGGTCAAATTAGAAATCAATGCCTATTTCTTCAGGGGTCAACACCTTTGCCCTCTCTCCTTGCAAGGCCAGAATGGCATTGAACTTCTAACGACTTGAGCATGAGGGAGATACAGAGAGACTTCATTCTGTAGAGTCCCACTGTGCTGTGTTCTGGGGATTTTCTCAGGGTCTGTAGACTTCTTTTTTTGTTCTAAATTTAAATAGAAAAAGCTGGCAGATATGAAGTGTCTTAAAGGTGGGGGTGCTCTTTCAGTAGAGAAACCTTTTGCAGTTCATACCTTTTAGTGCTAACTCTGTATCTAAGTGCTATGGCTAAAAGCAAATATTGAAAATGAGGTACAGGTGCTGCCTGCTGGGATAGGCAGTCAGTTGTGTCTTGTGAGACACTTTTCCCCATTTGTTTTGTTTTAAATGTCAATATGGAAAACTATTACTGTGCACAATCCCAGGTGCTCTGGTGTCCTAAGGTTGAGGACATACCTTGTGCCACGTTGCATGGCTCTGGGGTTAAGAGGAGCATTGGAAGGTCTTACAGCACAGAACAGGCCCGTGAGTGAGAAGGACAAGCTTTCACTAGTCTGACAGCATGGCACTGAGGTGTAGTTTGCATGATGGTCTCAAATGCTCATTGTGCTTCAGAAACTTGGACAGCACAGGTGTGGCTCTTGAAGTGGGCAAAGGACATCCCTCCAGGGAAGTGCTTCCCAGAGAGAGCTTCCAGCTGTGTAACAGGGGGACAAGAGGCTGCAGGTTACTGCTTGGAAACTCCGCTCACTTGAGTGCTGGTTTTGCCTGGGTATTTCTCTTGTCAGTTGCTGTGTTTTCAGACCTGTGTTGCATGTTCTGATTAAACAGTGGATTGCTTCAATAAACCAAGTGGCTTTTCTTTCTGAAACATCTGTGTCATGGATTAATGGTTTTCAGCTTTTGGGCTGGAAATTCCAGGGGATCTGTGAAATCTTTCTGAGCACCCTCTGAGAAGCAAAAGAAAAGAAAACCTATTGCTAGAGGGCTTGAATTTGCTGACTACTAAATGTGTTTTTTTTAGAATGAGGGGCTTGCAAATCAAGAGCCTCCACCATAGAGTAAAAGCCCTGGTTTAGTTATATATATATATTTTGAAGGCCAAAATTGACCTTATTTAATGACATGCAAAAAAACCCCAAAACAAACACAAACAAATATTTTAGAAAAACCCTGTTTCCCAAAGTTTACTGCCCGTTAAAACTGGAAGACTTGGATCTGTGAGTAGATGAGCATGGATGAACTTATGTGCTTAGAGATCAAGTTGCTGGACTGGGGCCTGCTCAGGAAATTCAAAAGCAAGAGGTTTCTGTGGCATTGCTCATAGGTCTTACTATGTCTGCAGTTGAAGTTACACAATTTCTCGTTTTTCTGAAGTGAATAATGGGAATTTGCTGCAGCAGTACTGTGCAGCCAAGCCAATGCCAGAGTTGGAAAAGCTTCCTCACCGCTTAACTGTCTTAATTGTTTTTGCTTTTGAATCCTCAGCGCTTGAGGTTTGGTGTGTTTGATTTGCAAAGCTCTTCGATTCACTTAATGAAGGAAAAAAAGATGTCTCAGTGCAATAGCTCGTGGGCATCCATTACCCCATAGACAGCTGGTGCTGTTTAGCAAGTGAGGCTGACGGCGTTTGGAGCTGAATTGTGCGCACATCCTCACGGACACTTGTGGCTGCTTGCTCTCCAGATGGCACTTCTAAATACATACAACTTCATGAACTGACTGGTAAACCAACTCTAACTGATTGCAAGTTTTAAACAGAGCAAGATTGAAACTGTGCAAAGATTTCAAAGAGGAGCTGATCTGGAGTTACTTGCCTCAATTTCACAGGGGAAAATCCATTGGGAAAGCATGGGATGTAAAAGGGAGCTGTTGTTTGTGTTTGCCCTCTTTGATTTAATGTAACTTGGTCTTTTAAATTTCTCTTGGGCTGGGAGCCAAACTGCTCTCCCTTGAAGACAATAACAAAGGAAACTTCATTGGAAATAGGATTGGGCTTCCAGTGTGGAAAATAGCAATTCAAAAGCACTCTTTCTGAGATTTATGAGTGTATGAAAAGAGGGAGTTACAATGAGTTGTGTAGCTTCATAGAAACTGTAATTACAGTCATCTCTGCGGTATTCAGGGGTAACTACTTTTCTTTGCTGTCATGCAGGGTGCGGCAGTCCTCCTTGCCAGCACAGGGTCCCAACATTTACTTTGGGGTGCCCTTACATTGTTTTCCATCTAGTATTTGGCTTCTTTCTGTCATCAGTGAGTAAGGGAAAGGCAAAGTGAGAGTGCTGGCCCTACTGGGAGCAAAGTTCTGGGTGTACAGTTTATACAACTGTTGTGGTAGAGCAGAGGAGGCATTCCCATCTCCCCTCTAGCTGTTCACTTGTGCTACTATTCACTCTGACATTGGTTTGGATGTTTTGAGCTGTTCTGTGAACTAGGTCACGGAAAGGATCCAAGACAAAAGCGTGGCAGGGGGGCGAAAAGGGATTTTTTGTTTTGTTTTCCAGCAGTGCTGTTTGCTTGCTGAGAATTGTGTTGACACAACCAAGAGTGATGAACCGTGGTGCGGAGGTGGAAGCTACTTACACCAGCTTTCTTGTCAACACTGAAAGACAGTGCAACTGTACCTTCATGCCAGCAGAGCTTTGTTTCATGGAGGGCCAGAAGCTCTGTAAACAGACCATGCCTTCAGCAGAGTCCTGCAAGATGTAATGATCTTTTATGAAGCCATTTAGATTGGCTACATTGGACTCTGAATTCATGCTCTTTTGTGAAGGGTTGAGGCCCCAAATGATGGGGCTGCTGCTTTAAACAGAACAGTTGTTCTTGCCCAGAGGGGTACGGTAGGAATGATCATTAACAATGATTTAGTAGAGGAGGTGTGTAAAGACTGTGCTTAGTTTGGATATGACTGTGTTATGAAGGACACATGTAAAACTTGTCTTCTGTAGGTCTCCTCAGGCTCTAGTAGTGGGCACTCTTGGCGTGGTGGCTAATCCAGGGTTGATTTATGTCTATGCCATTGGAAGAGCTCCAACCCAGAGATGTAGTTTAGCTTGTTAATTGTCTTTCGGTCCCTACCTTACCTCTTCCACAATAATTTCAGAAGCTTTTGTGGTGTAAGGCTGCCCTGCCTTCCTGCCATGAAATAGAGCAGGAGGTAGGTAACTGGCTTGGCATGGCTATAAGGAGTGTGTGCTTGGACTGTGCTCTTTGGACTCTTTGGGCTGCTCCCTCCTTGGCTGGGAGTGGTGTCTGTCCAGCAATCCAGGCTACCCTCTGTTGGACAAATCTAGGGAGCCTTCTTGACAATCAGTCTCAGTTGGATACCAGGCAAAGCCAGTGGTTTTCTGCTTTTTGCAGCTGAGATTGGGCAGATGTATTTTGTTCCTGACTGGCCTGTGAGTGCCTCGGCAGGAAGATCTATTTAGCCACTGGTGTATCCTGCAGTTGGGGCAATGAGGAGCAGAGTGCTTGAGTTCATAGTAGAGTCATTTAGGTTGGAAAATACCTCTAAGATTAGTGCTTTTGACAGTGATCTAGGAGACTTGATGGTTTCTGGGGGCCGCCTTGTTGACTTTTCACAGAGCTGTGTCAAAACCGTTTTTCTTGCTTACACAAAAAAGGAAAGTTGGCATGATCCAGCTTGCCCTGATGTTCCTGTGTTGGTCTTTTCTGCCTGGTGCCCAAGCACTGCCTTACTTCACTCACATTCAAATGGGCACTGCTTGTTCATGGTACCTGCCCAAGCAGCCTGTGCATTTCCACAGCACCCTCTACCTGCAGAAATATTCCCAGAGGCCTCCAGAGAAGTATGATCCTGTCCTGATGGGGTGAGAGGGGTTAAAAGAGGAGCTCTATTCCAAATCTCTGCCTCAGCTCTGTTTTACCTGGGATTTGAGGAAAATACTTTTATGTGGTTAGAGGAAAAGGGTGAGAGTTTATACTTTCCTAGAGGGCTAGGAAAAATACATAACCCTTACTCATGTCTGCCAGCCCCTCTCCTTGCTTTTCCTATTCCTGTAATGCAGTGATATGTGTCTGTGAAGGTAATGGTTGTTCTCAAAGGGACTCCAGTAACATCACGAACAGTGGTTTGTAACTACAATAACTTGTCACCTTTTCTTCAGCTGAGGGTGTTTCTGGTCTGTGGTGCCCAATGACTGTAAAGCCCTGTGTAGCCATCTCCTCGTAGTGTATTGTAGTGCTTTTTGAATGTAGGGGGGTTGTGGCCTCACCCCCATTTATCAGACTAAGACAAACACAGAGGAAGGATTTTTCTGTGGTTGCCTAGCAGGACAGTAGAGTAAAAATCAGCTTTAATGAGTCACAGCCTATTGCTGGAGCAGTAAGATAGAGGCTGTGTGCAAATCTCAGGAGTTAACGAGTGTTAACAGCACATCCTAGGCTGGGGGATTTTTATTCTTGTTACAGTAATTATGCCATTTTCCAAACTGTGCTGTGCCTTGGCATTGTTTTACTGTATTTAAATACATCCTTGTTCCTTTCTTCCTGAATCGGGCCTTATGGTCCCATTCTTATTTGTCCTCTCTGTATTCTCTGAGGCACAACATGCCCTTAGAGCTTGGGAATCCTGTACACAAAAGGTCCCCACGCCTTTCTGCTTTCCAATAGCCCTGGAAAGCCCAAGTGTTGTGCAAGTACCTGCAGCTCTGGATGTAGTGGGGGTGCTGCTTTACTTTGTTGCAGATTGCACCTCCAGCCAAAGAACCCTGTGGGGAAAAGGCTTCCTTCTCTTCCTTCTTTGGCACTGCTTTCATGTGATAGAGCACTCTGCTGTGAGCTTCTATGGAGGTGTTAGCAGAGGAATCTTACGGCTGGCAAGAATAGTTGGCCAAAACAGGATTTCTGTTGTTGTCCCTGTCTTTGGGGAAGGAGAGGGTGAAAGCAGTACTTGCCTGTTTGAGTGCTAACAGCTTCAAAAACTGCTGTGAGCAGAAAATTACAGAGGGATTTAATTTAATTTTAAAGTGCTCTTTTGCCCACTCTGAAAGCATGGCATGGCTTTAGTCCTATGCTGGCTGGAGGCAGCAGTTGCCTAGGCAGAAGGCATGCGGGAGTGCTCCTGTATGCCAGAAGCTGTGCCAAGGTACCTCTGTCCATAGCTGCCACCCTTCCCTATTTGCATGTGTTTCCTCAAACTGGTGATTAACTCCCCTCCTTCCCATTTCTCTTCTCACCTAGGGATGATGCCTACCCTTCCTTCCCACAGGGCTCAGGGGTTTTGCCATGTTACTGTTGGGAATTGTTCTAACGTTGCCCTGCTCCAAAAAGCATGACCCTCCTTCTGCCCTTTACAGACGTGACTTCAGCTCCTGTTCCAAATGGAAGTACATTGTAAGAAGCGTTGGCCCATATAAGCTAGACGTGATCTCTGATCGACTCTCCCCAGTGTTACTAGTATGTGTATATATAGAAATGATTTTTAATAAAATTGAGTTCTTCGAGGCCCGAATTAGCTTCAGGAGGCAAAGGTTACAAAGTAGAGGGAGGTGTTCACAGTGCCATTGATTGTATAGTAACTAATGCCTGTATGATAGGCACACCTTGCAGTTATGAAAACAAAGCAGGTTCAGACATGGTGGGCTGATTCTCTCCAGCATTTCTCCTAGGGAAGTTGCACTCACCCCCACCCCTTGTAACTAGGCTATAATTCTGTTCTGAATTGGGGGTTATGTGGGCTGTGTGTCACGCAGGAGAAAAGATGTGGTGTCAAAGCCAAGCCTGGTCATTTTTCTGTGGGTGAATTTTGGTATGTAAGGCTGCTGTCCCTTCTCCAAGTCATTGTCCCTACCAGGTGGCCTAGACTGTCTCTTCCAGATTTTTGGATAAATGGGCTAAACTCTGCAAAACAGATGCACTGAATTAATTTAAAGCTTTTCAAATGGATATATGTCACTAGATGAGAAGGAGAGGCTGACCAGGACAGGCTTGATGAGTGTGGTATGCAGCTAGAGTGAGGGAATTCTTGCAGCAGGGATGATGTCTTTCTTTGCTTAGAGTGCACTTCCATGCCTGTTTCTCGTTTCTTAGGTCAATCGTGAGAAGCCAAGCACCCTCCCTCCCCTCCCCTCTGATCAGATTCCTTTTAAGTGAAACTCACTCAATCTCTGAGGACCAGATCTCACCGATGACTGGGAAGCAAAGAGTACCCGGGAAAGCACTTTTACCACGGACTCCACCTCAGGAGCACCAGGAACTCATCTTCTGAATAAAATCTGTGCCCTTTCTGTGCAGACCCAATGTCTGCTGCAATGGATACAGAATCAACATATTCGGGATACTCCCACTACTCAGGTCACTCCAAAAAAGCTCACAGACAAGGGTAAGGAAATGTTTGTTTTTAATTACTTACTAAGTTAGGGTATGTCCTATGGGAAAAAAACTGGAAGCCAGGATAAAATCAGTGGACCCACGTCTCTGGATGTGGCAAGTCCTCATGGGGAACAGAGTGAGGAGACCTCAAGCTGCTAATTCAGTGACATTCAACCTGTTGAATGCATGCTGGGTTTATGTGTGGCCAAAAGGATTGGGATAGTGCCAGCAGAAAGAAAAGATCACCTGACTCCCCTCTTAAAGGGGAGGGATGAGTACAGTATCTGGGGAGAAGACATGTTAGACTTCCTAAACTGATAATTGCTAGTTGTCTTCTGATGCCATTTCTTTATTCTGTAATAATAAGGTTTCCTGCCTCTCCCCACCCTCCTCCAGCCTACACTGTTAATGGTGTGTTGAGGTTTTTTTTAAATAGAATTTGAGTGGTACTTGAGTCAGCAACAAGTCCTTTATCAGCATTGATTGGATTAGAAGTCAGGCTTTTCTGAACTTGAATAGCAAGTCCTCTCTGTTGTGGTAGTTCAACAGCCTGAAAACCCATCTGCTCTGAAACTTCTGATTATTTGGAAACGTTTCCTTTTTTTTTTTTTCCTACATCATACTTAGTTTTACATGTAAAATATCTGCCACTTACTATTTGCAAGTTATTACTGGGCTAGTCCAAAATAATTTTGCAATTTGGAAGCAGTTACCCTGTGTGGTTGGAAAAAGAATTCTTCCATGAAGTCTCTTTGCTCACAGTCCAGTTATCGAGTAAAACATGTCTTGTTTGCCTTTATTCCCTTCTTTAGCATCCAACCCGCAATAAACTTAGAATGCTGTGTGGAAAGATGCCTTCAGAGTTCCAAAAACAACATAAAAATCCTAGAGCCCTTCAACTGGAAAAAGTGTCATCCCATGAAACCCTTGGGCTTTGGTAATTCCAAGAGAGAGGCAGAGCTGGGATACTCATGAGGGTTAAGCCAGTCGCTGAGCACTGTGAGAGTTTCCAGTGCAAAAGCTGCTTGCCTGTCCATGTGGGAACGGAGAGGAAAGCATTGGTGAGCAGATTGGTAGGGCTTAATTCATCTTGAGACTTTCTCAGATGAGAAGCTGTGAGGTCTGCAAGGGTGCTCTGGAAATAAAGTCTGGCATTGTACGCTTGATGTTCTTGCTTTCGTTGTGAGAGGTTAAATTGAGGTTATTGACCAATGGAAATAAACTTCACCAATTGTCCTACAGTGATAAGGTCGGAGATGACAAGACTCTGCTTTGCAGGAACTAAAGCTCTACTGATTAATTTCTTGTGTTAACTGAGCATGTCCCTGCAAGACACTTTCTTGTGAGAACTGTGTAGACCGGGGAATGCCAAATGGCATTGCCAGTTGTTTGGAGCGTGCAAGCTTTCATTTTAAGCACAGCACTGATGGAAGGTGTTTTAAGAGAATGTGAGGTGGTGGGCATGGATCCCTGTCCTTCCCTCTGCTATCACTGAGGGGGTGGTCTGTCCCAGCCTCCAGGCTGTCAGCTTGTCTGGGCAAAGTCCCTGTCTACCTCCTCCAGAGCTTGTTTTGTCACAGCCCGAGTCTATGTTGATCAAGAGAAGGACAAACTTGGCTGATTTAACACTTGGGTCACCTGTTGCAGGTAGAGGTGCAGCACATTTCATGCCCTGCTCCATAGAGTAACTGGTGATATTGTTCTCCTCCTCCTCTGTTTGAAAAAGGAGCCGGGACAGACACAAATCTCCCCGAAGCAAAGATGGCAGTCGGTCTGAGAAGTCCGTCACTATCCAGACACCTCCTGCGGAGCCGCTGCTTGGGAATGATGCCTCCCGGGCAGAGGAGGGCCAGGTAAGGAGGGTGTGAAAACAAGAGTGGAGTGTGTATTGTGGGACAGAGCATGTGGCTTGCTGGCTCATGAGTGGGAAGAAAGAATTGCTTAGTAAAGAATCATGGCTTATGGGTGCCCTTTGCTTGTGTAGACAGCCAAAGTCCCAGTTACTTCTGTCTTTTTCTGAAGGTGTTATTTCTGGCAACTCCTTGGGCACTACTTTGGCTCTCTCTCCAGAGTGTCATCTTCCAAGCTCTATAGAAACATCTGTTTCCATCATCTCACTGTGCATTATTCAGGTCAACCCTTTCAGCTCTATGTGTATTTCAGTTTTTAACCAGGATTTGCTCCAGGTAATCTTGTAAAGCGCATTACAACCAGGATTCCAATAGGGAAAGGAATCAAGAAATGTGAAACTAGTGTGAAATAGCTGTGAAGGAGGGTGGACTCAGAGAAAGCTAGTGCATTAGCAATGGGTTTGGTAAAAACTAGAATAATGCTGTATTTGGATTGTACCTAGGATGGATCCCGTGCTCTGCTCTAGCAGGTGATGTAAAGGTGCATATTCATTTTCAAAGAATGGCTGGTGCTGCAAGACCTAGAATGCAGGATGCTTCAGCACCTTGGGCTGGATTTGGGGTTTGTTAATCCTTAGCTGTGGGGCTCCACTTCTGCCTTTACCAAAAAAAAAAAAAAAATCAATGTGCAGTTCCCAGCCAAACTGTGTGGTGGTAACAGTATTCATGTACCTATGGATGTGCTCATTTCATGTCCTGTAATTTAGTATTTTGTAATCAGTTCCTTGTTTTTATGAGTCCCAGTTGTTATTTCAAATAGTTCTAAAGGTGCTGATGAATTCCTAAGTCCTTGTTTTCATGCAGACCTCCTCAATTAAAGCCAAAGCTAAATAAGTTGACGTGTGAGCCAGACTTTTCTCGTAGGGAGCAGTGTCCTCAGGTCCAACAACTGTGTACCACTAGAGATTTAGCCTCATATTTCCTCTCTGGTGAGAAAAGGCTGAGGCAGGTAGGGTTGTTCAGCCTGGAGAAGAGAAGGCTCTGAAGTGACCTTGTTTTGTGGCCTTTCAGTATCTGAAAGGAGCCTACAAGAGAGCCAGAGAAGGACTTTTTACAAGGGCATGCAGTGATAGGACAGGGGGGAATGGCTTTAAACTGAAAGGGGGTAGGTGTAGATTGGATATTAGGAAGAAATTATTTGCTGTGAGGGTGGTGAGGCACTGGAACAGAGAGGTTGTGGATGCCCTGGAAATGTTCGAAGGCTGGGTTAGATGGGTCTTTGAGCAACCTGGTCTAGTGGAAGATGACCCTGCCCATGGCAGGAGGGTTGGAACTGGATGATCTTCAAAGTCCCTTTCAACCCAAAGCATTCACTGAGTCTATGGTTCCATATAAATGCACATTTTTTTGCATTAGGCTGTAGTCCACTTTTTCAAGTGTCAAGGGTTGCAAGGGTAAACTGTGACTAGGCCTGTTGTCTTCTGGAACGTAGCCTTAGACTGCCCTGGTGTTCCTGTCTCTTCTCTTTTCTGCACAATTTTGCAGCTTATCAAATGGAGGAAACTAAACAGAACTACTTAATGCATAAACATAAAATAGTTGAAATGCTTGAATTGCAGAGGTGCTGTTAAAGAGTACAATGTGGCAGGAATATGCTGCTTTTCAGGACATACTACAATGCAGATCTCTTCCGGGGCCTCTGCTTTGGTGAGAAGTGACTCAAAAAAACCCTCATATTAATTCAAGATGCTGACTATTTGTGGTTGGTCTGTCTCAAAACCCTACTGCTCTAAGCATGGGAGGTATTCATGTCTTAGAGTACATTAGAAGTTAAATCCATGGAGCTGGAAGTTGTTCCAAGTAGTTGTGCTGCTTCAGTCTGGTAATTTCCCAAAGACTCTTTCCTCTAGCTCTGAAAAAGAAGTGAATAAAGGTTTAAAATTATGCCTGTCTCTTTCAAATAAATTGTTTTGGTCAGCATGTGCAGCTGGAGAAGTCTGAGGGAAGTTGTAAATCCTATTAATGACACAGACTGTGGGAAGATATTCTTAGGAAGAAAAGCAAAAATGTGCTTCTGAATGAGCATTGTGGCTACAAAGGTGCCAGGTGCCAAGCAGCAGAGGCACATGCATTGCCACTCTTTGGCATGCATTTGTGAGAAGCATCAGGAGCCTCCATGTGCATGAGTCACTCCAGCAGCAGCTGTGAGTCAAATCCGTACATGTCAGTGTAGCTCTTTGGCTGTGCCAGCACCTGGAAGGAGCAATTGGAGGCATTGTAGCATGGGAGAACCAATGCAGACGTTGTCTGATGTTGGCTGGGAAGAAATGAGACTTTCAGAACATGTAATGTAATGTGACACTTGCCAGCATGGTGACTGTATTTCAGGTAAGCCTCTTTGTGAGTAAGTGGCTTCTGACAATGGCCTGGATTGTAATACCAGAGCTATTTGGCAGTCTAGGATCCTCTAAACTTAAAAGCCCTGTACCTGGAAATATCCTCTGTGAACACCTGTAATGTGTTGGTTTGACTAAACTTTATTAGATTGTCAGCTACTCAGGGCAGTGCCACTGTAGAGGAGAATAAAAGACTATAAAGTGGAGGAACTTGCTGGAGGTGTGGTTGCTTCTATTATGGATGGAAAAATAATGTGTGGACATGTTTTTGGTTGTGTAACAACAACAACTGGCTTGAAACACTGAAATGAAAATTTCCCTTCCAGGTGCTTTTGTGGTGCAGTTGCACTGCAGAATTTGTGGGCTGGAAGAATACTAGTCCTTGCCCTGGACATGGGAACTGGTGATTACTACAGTTTCAAAGACTTATGTCATACAACTCATTAAATGTGCTGGAAGAAGAACCTCTGGGGGTACAGTGAGTGGCACAGCAAGCTGAGCTACCTGCTATGCAGTTAGGGCTTTTAGCACCTAATGTTTACAGTCACTGATTTGGACAAGTTGCTGTTGTTTCCAAACCTTTACTAATTGTCAGGGCTGATTATTCACTATGTTTAAGGTGTTGATTTTGCTGTATGCTTTTTCTGGGACTTAAGGCTGTCATAGCAATCTTTCCAGGCAAGAAAAATAGAACATCGGGAGGGAATAGCCTGATTGTTTCAATGTTATTTCTATGCATCTGTTCTTCCTTCAGGATGACAACTGGGGTGAGACCACAACAGCAATCACAGGCACCTCTGAGCACAGTATTTCCCAGGAGGACATTGCCCGGATCAGTAAGGATCTGGAAGACAGCGTTGGGTTGGACTGCAAACGTTACCTGGGCTTAACAGTGGCAGCTGTTCTCGGACTCCTAGTCTTCCTTACCCCCATTGCCTTCATTCTGTTACCCCAGATCCTGTGGCGAGAGGATCTGGAGCCGTGTGGTACTGTCTGTGAGGGACTGTTCATCTCTGTGGCCTTTAAACTCCTCATTCTCCTCATCGGGACCTGGGCTCTTTTCTTCCGCCAACCCAAGGCAGACCTACCGAGGGTGTTTGTGTTTCGGGCCCTTCTGCTGGTCCTCATATTCCTCTTTGTGTTTTCCTACTGGCTCTTTTACGGCGTTCGCATCTTGGACTCGAAGGACACCAACTACCAAGGGATAGTGCAGTACGCCGTGTCTCTGGTGGATGCCCTGCTCTTCATCCACTACCTGGCCATCGTGCTGCTGGAGCTGCGGCAGCTGCAGCCCATGTTCACCGTCAAGGTGGTTCGCTCCACGGACGGAGAGTCGCGATACTACAGCTTGGGACACCTGAGGTAGGTGCAAGGCCTTGGAGTCCGCTGGTGTAGAGAAGTGTGGCTTTGCTGTGGTGTGAAGCATCAGCTGCATTTGAGTCTGTGTTGTTGCTGGTTCCTGAATCGTCTCCCAGAAGAATTCCAGAGCCCCTCTGACGTTACCAAACTGAATCTCTCTGCCCCCTCTCTGAGTGTGGGAGAGGCTGTACCTGCCTCAGAGGAGTCCTGTGCATTTCAGTAAATGAAAAAAAGCTGATGTTATAACTTTGGGATGGTCAGTAGCCTGATGAGATCTTTAAAATCCTTGTCTGGGCTTTTTTCCCTGTCTCCTTACTGGAGGAAAGTGGAGAGCTCTCCTTGTGTAGTTAGGGCTGCCTTGTGTGTTTTGATTGTAGGGGCCAGGTAGTGCTTTGGGAGCAGCCCTTCAGGCTGTGTAGAGCATAATTGCTCAGAGACTCCTGACAGCAGGCCAGGCCATGTGGCAGGAGCTGAAAGTTTTATGCCATGATGCTCTTTTTGCCATTAAGTAAGGATCAGTTTGCTGGGTTGGATGTATCTGGGAGTATTTGGGAGCCATAGGTAAGACACAAGCATGTTGCTTCCACCCTCCTGCTGGCATTAGTGCTTCCCTCAGCAACGGTACAAAAAAGGACAGGTGTCTAAATTGCCTAAGTTCCTGTGTCCTGCAAAGCTCTCCAGAAATCCCTTAGTTCCTGTGTCCTGTGAAGCTGGCAGCTGAGCTCTGGAGATGATTCCCCAGGCTGAATGTGCACTTCAACATCTGTGCAGCTTATCCTGTCCAGATCCCAATGGCATGTGTATCTGTGGCAGATGAAGAGATTAGCATCTGCTGGTTTAAGTGGATGTAGGAGCAGTCTCCTGCAGCCGTTAGTTTAGCAGTGGAATTGCTTTGAAGCAGATTTAGTGGCTGAAGTTGAAGTCCAGGAGTTTTCTCCTGGGTAAAGAAGAAAGCCTGTTGGGTGAAGTAGGTCTGGACTCTGCTTTGTTTTCCTTCTCTGAAAATATGAAGGGGAGAGCCCTTAGAAGTGCACCATTTGACTTAATTAAATGTCTCTTTCAGGATTTCAAAAATCTGTTGGTTTTCTTGTGAAATCAAATTTTTTGAGCTTAACTGCTTTGTGGTCAGTGATTCAGCATAACCTATATGATGAGAGAGATGGAAAGATGACTACCAGAGTTTCCCTGTGCTACAGTATTGTGCCTTGAGGTGTGATGAGGCAGTTAAATTGTAAGTGAATTCTGCAGAGAAAGTTTGGTATGTGTCTGTATTTACCCATATACACACACAGAGAAGTCCTGGTTTGAGAGCATTTGCTTGGTGGTAGACTGTGAGTTTGTGTTCAGAGGAATTGAGATCCTACACCTGCCAAAGTCTGCATGTCTAACTTGCCACTGGAGGCAAGGAATTTACTTGAGAATCAGACCTTGAATATTTAATAGTGTGTGTGTTAGAAGCAGTGTTTTCTCCAACTCTTTCTTTGCAGCAGGGTTTTGAAATGTCTTGGGTGATAATAAGGCAGCAAAGAGTTGTAAAACTTAGGATAAAATCTGACATGTATGAAAACTTGTAACTTCTCGTTTATTGGCAAGCTGATTTCAGTTTTGTTTGGTGCATTGAATGCAAGCCATGCAGCACATGGATGCTCCAGTGTCTTGTGTTACAGAAGAGACTCATCAAGTGTGTCTGATAATGCTAAACTAGTGTTGCTTTTTCCTTTGCTTGGCAAATGATTATAATCTGTATTGGCATGTCTTTTGAAACCTATGTGTATTTCCATATTTACTGCTACAAAGGTAAAGCTGTGGGTTTGATCAGGGGCTGTGTGTCTCACAGCTAAGGAAGAGTTTGTCCTCTCTGTGTGTTACTTATGTGTAAGAGCTCTTGATCTTGATAAAGATTGTGGCTCCAGCGTAACAAACTGCATAAAAAGTGAATTTAATTAGTATCTCCTTCAACTTCTAAGGGCTTAGGATTGTGACATGTTTGTGAAACATGAAAAAAAAAATCATGATCATATTCACAGCATAATTTTGCAGAGTCTACATTAAGGTCTTGTCATGCTTGTTGATGGAATGTAGGTTGGGGTCACAAGGTCCTGCCTCCTGGCTGAGGCATGAGGCTGGAGTGGGAGGTCTGTTGATGGGAGAATGTGAAGACATGTAAGGAACAGTCTGGATTTCAGGAAGGCTGATGAAGCAGCCTTGTGGGTGTGCTGGAGAGGTGGTTCTAATTATGATGGAGTAGCCATGTACCAGTTGCTGCTGCCTTTGGGTCTTCTTGCCACCATGCATGCTTGCCTCATCCTAACTCTTTTAGAGGGGTCTTGGAGAGGTTTTGAGCTGCCACCTGGAAGGAAGCAGCTTGCTTTTACAGGTGTATCCATCTGGCTATCTCCTGAAATCAAAACCTTTTGTCTCTTTATGCTCTCAATTATCTTATAAGTTTTGATGACAAACAATCCATGAGTCTATCTTCCTTATGAGTCTAGTGTGCTCTGGAGAAACTAATGGTGAGAAGGGACTTGAGACATCTTATGTTGTTCAGTGTTGCTTCTTGGAGTAGTTCTGTGTTTTTTCCTTAGCAAAATTATTGACTATCACCCTGTTTAATCCAAGATGGAAGCTTTCCAATTCCAGGTCTTTTCTGGTGAGGCAGAGGGAGCTGCTATACAAGTATGAGAGCAACTTTTTTTCTGGGGAAGAAGGGAAGAAAACAATAGCTCAGCCACTCTTCTGGCAAACCATGTTTTTGCAAGGCAGGGTACAGACAGGATTTTCCACCCTCCTTGGCTCCAGATGCAGTAAAGAAATTGAAAGTGCTGAGTTAGGTATTCCACTCCACCCCTGAGAGCCCTAGGTCCAGGAGGGTAAGCATATTTGGGACTAGTTCCCCAAATTCATATTATAATCAGCCTATTAATAGGCTGTCTTGGTCCCACCCCCAGCACTTTGGCTATAACTTTTCTTCTGGAAGACTTGACTGCCAAAATGAACGTTCCCTTTGGCATTGATTCAGGAGCTTGGAGGTGGGAGGTAGAAATTAAATAGGAGTCTTGATGAGTGTGGTGCCAAGTCTCAGCTCACTGACTGCTCTGCTGCTCCTGGTAGGAAGGGTTGCCACACAGGGCAAATGCTTTCTGGTGGTATGTGTGGGTGAAGAACAGGGAGCAGCAGAGATGCAGGCAAGGTCAAGCCTGGGAAAATACAGGAGGTTGGGTGGGAATGGTGGTGAGACTTTGAAAGCAACAAGAAAGGGAAACAAAGGTGGGGGAGCACAAGAGTAGATAACTTTTCAGTTGAAAGGCTGATACTTTTGCTAGTGGAGGCTTGGATCTGCAGCTTCTGTTTTTCCCTGTAAATAGGGATGCTGCTGACTCTTGTCATCCAGAGTTCAGTAGTGTCTTTATGTCCCAGAAATTGTGTAGGAAGGATCTTGCTGGAGAAACCCCTCCTTTCCTGTAGTTAGGGTGCTAACCATATTGCCTTCCTATCCAGTGAATACCCTTTCCCACCCTAGAGCTTTACTAGTCTAGACAGCTCAAGATAATGAATGTCTCCTAATACACATGGTAATTACTGATCTTTCACATAGACTGAATGTTGGGCTGCAGTGTGGTTCGTCTTGGTTTCTTAGAAATGTTTGAGAGTGGGTCCTTCTCCTCCCTTGCAGCAGGTATATGAGGAGCAGAGCTGTGATATTTTATCTTGTGTCAGCTATTTAAAGGAGTTGGAGTTTCAGTCCTTTTTTCTGCAGGTGAGTATCACGCAGCCCCTCACTCACACCTCACTCTGCAGGATGGGAATGAGAATCGGAAAAAAGATAAAATCTGTGTGTTGAGAACAGTTCAGTATTTTAATTAATATAAAATATAATACAAATTATAATAACATTGATAATAGTAATTGTAATGAAGAGGGGAGAGAGAGGGAAATAAAACCCGAGGAAGGCAAGTGATGCTCAGTGGAGTTGCTCTCCACCCACTGACTGATGCCCAGCCCATTCCCAGGCAGTGATTGGTGGCTTCTAGCCAGCTGTCCTCAGTTGATACACTGAGCATGATCTGTGACACGAAATATCCCTTTGGCCAGTTTGGGTCAGCTGTCCTGGCTGTGCTCCCTCCCAGCTTCTTGTGCGACTCTTCACTGTCGTCACTGAATGGCAGAGCATGGGAAAATGAAAAGTCCTTGACTTAGAGTAAGCAGAGCTTAGCAACAACCCGAACATCAGTTTACTAGGAAGAAAAGTAACGCAATCCTGGAGGAAACTGGGACATTGTCCTTTCTGATGTGGGCTTACCTGTATAAACCAGGTGGCTAGGAAGCTGGTGGGGAAGCCTATTACACCTTTGGGATGAGGGTACAAGTTTTGCAGATGGCTGTGAGCTGGTCAGTGTTCTCTTGTTAATCTAATTAAGAGAAGCTTGGTACTCAGAAGTAGCAGTTCTGTATGGTAAAAGTGTATTTGAACATTTCCTGTATCCCTGTTATCCATCTCCATTTGCATGGGTGTTGCTGAACTGTGGTTTAAAAATTAAATTAAGCTGTGGTTTAAAAATAAGGGGAACAGCTGCTTCCTCAAAACAAGTACATGTCTCTGAAAACCCAGTACCTTTTCTGCAGAAATTATCAGTATCTTACCGAGGGACCTGGTGGCTTGCACACACTCACAAAAGAAAGGAGGTGCAGACGTGTTCTGTGGAAGGGGATCACATTCAGTCTGTCTCCCAGCTGCTTTGGTTGTTTGTTGGACCTGCAGCTTATAAAGCTGATCTTTAGGTTGTCAGTATTTACTGATTAATCTGATGAGTGCTCTCTTGTCAGGCATTCCTTGGTGCCACTGGTTCTTAGTTCACTACTGAGGGAGTGTGTGGAGGGCTAAGGAGTGGGAATAGGCTTCTCCATATTCCACCCTGCATTTGTAAGCCTTGATATCTGATCTTGTTGCTCAAGTATACCTCCCCATATCAAGGGTGCTAGTGAAGAGCATGAGGTCAGCTACGAACTGGAGTCTTGTCTTGAGTCTTGTCAACTTATCTGGAATTCTGTCAATACTTATGCTGTTTTAAAACATCATCTTACTCCTCAAAAGGAAAGCTTCCATGGAATATAGACACCTTGGTTTCTGTTTCTAGCGTGGTTGTAACCATGGGTTTAGGAAGTTGATCTCTTCCCTGAGCAAGAGCTGCTGAAATCGTGCTGGTTCCTGTCGAAGGACTGAAGCCCACACACACTTCTGGGATATTTTTGTTTCCAGTAGGGCAGTCAGAAGGGACTGCAGGACAAGCATTGGTGCACCATAGTGCAGTGCTCTACCTGCAGAGCTAAATCCTGCTGGAGACACACCAATCTTTTCCTTCTCCCCTGTGTGCTGCTTGTTTGCTCTGTGTTCCCAGGGACCTGAGGAATTACACTGACCCTCCTTTCTCCTTGGGGTTTCTTCAACCTCCCCATCTTCTGTAATGATGCACACTGATGAAACAGATTGAGCTGATGAGTTTTTACCTTGTTCTGTAGCAAAACATGTTATTAACTGTCCTGCTGCTTTGATTGCAGGAACTTGATAGAACGGCATGTTTCACAGACTTTGCAGACCAGCTCTATTGCGGGAGCCTCTGGTCTGTCTGAAATTGGCCTTGTTCTTGAATACATTTCCCCTGTCCTGAAGTCTGTACAGGTGTTCTGGTGCTCATTTGTGTGATTTTCTCCTGCCCTGTCACCAAACGGGATGAGCAGAAGCATGGATCAGTCTCCCCTCCCAAGAAGTTCTGGGATAAGCGGCTAAATGGGTGTTAATTGCATCTGCAAGTGTGAAGCTCCTGGGGAAACTGAGGGGTCTCCTCCAGAGCAGCTTCTTTAGCACTGAGAGGTGTCAGACTTGTGACCCCCCCAACCACTGTCTCTCCAGCAGCACTTCACAAAACTGTGTTTACAACCACCTTTGCAACTCATCATCGCTGCAACTTCTTGCAGCTCATCTGGGCTGCTTTTCCATGCTCCCAGTCCTGAAGGTGCTGAACTTCGTTCACAGTGGGCAGTTGAGCATTAGCACCTTTCAAACACCCCATGCCATGAAGTAGTCATGGAATAGGGAAGAAAGCTCTGGCTTGTGAATGAACTGATAATGACGTATATAGGAAGAGCTTTTCAGCCACATTCTTAACCATTTTTAGTCACAGACCATACTTTCCCCCTCCCCTGTGTCTGCTGCCTCACCTCTGGAGGATAGTGCTGCAGAGACATGACTGCTCTGGCCAGGAGGGCACCCTTGG
This sequence comes from Chloebia gouldiae, assembly GCA_003676055.1. Taxonomy (NCBI): domain Eukaryota; kingdom Metazoa; phylum Chordata; class Aves; order Passeriformes; family Passeridae; genus Chloebia; species Chloebia gouldiae. The sequence continues at coordinate 28,365 of QUSF01000117.1, forward strand.
AATTGCAGAAGGAAATTTTCCAGTAGCCTCTGGGGAAAAAAAAAAAAAAAAAAAAAAGTCCTGTTCCCTGCAGTCTCTTTTGATGTTCCAGATGAGTTATGGGTATGGTGCCTTGTTCTGTTTTACAAGGGTCTGTCTGGTGGTGCAAGGGGTGCGTTGCCAGCAAAGTTCAGCTAGGACTTATGACATGGGTCAGAGCAACACCTCATTAAGAGGCTGCTTGTTTGTGACAGAAGTGAACAGCAAGCTCCAGGAATGCCAGGTGCTCCTCATTAGAGGTGAGGGGAAGTCTAGGATGGACTGTAAGTATTGACAACGTGCACAACTTGTCTGGGAGTTTCTGTTGTGGTAAAGTCTGTGTCTGAAGCCATGGAGGGTGTGGTTTTTTGAAAGGAGTGTGTTTTCCTCAGTTTCTGTATTTTATATATGGGTTTTCATGTGGAACTGCTCCTCCTTTTGATAAAGGGGAGAGAGCTAGGGGAGCTGAAGTGCCCGCATCTTTCTACCCTTCTCTCCTCCCTTCCTTGATCTTGATCCCTGATCCCCCCCAGCACCCTCTGTGCACACACCTTCTCTCCTCTCCTCCTCTCTGGGAGGAGAGTGAGCTGAGTGCACCAGACACCAGGCCAGGTACCAGTCTTATTTGTGCTCCTGCACATGCACCAGGCAGCAACGGCAAGTGCTACAGGCTGATTGTTATACCCTGGAGCAGTCTTGCATTTTCAGAATACTTAATACTTGAAAAGTTTACAAGCCTTCCTGCAGGTGAAGTGCCCACTGTCAATTATTAACCCACATGGCCAGTACAGTGTTACTTGCTCCCTGGTAAGGAGCTGCTCGTCTTTCTGAAAGAAATGGTGTGGAGGAAATGCCGTTGGGTGCATCTGCAGGGATTTCCTTTCTTGTTGGTTTATCTTTCAAAGCCAACACTGCCCAAAAGTCCAAGAACGGTATGTGCTGCAGCCTACCCTGTACTTAGGGGGTTTGTTGTGGAATTTCTGTTCCACTGCTGGCCATGCCCTCTGAAGTGCCTGTGTATCACCCACAGAGACAGATGGCCTCCCTAAGCTGCTGAACAAATTTTGTGGCCATGAAGGTACTTTTATCTTCGAATGCTGAAAAAAAAAATTCCACCCCCTCAACCTTTGACGGTCTGTTTCTTGTGGTAAATGATGAAATACAAATATTCTGCAAAGAAGTAAGCTGTGTGCCCTTTGGGGGAAAAGAGGGGGCTCACATTTTGCTAAGAGGACAAGGAATTGCAAATTTACAGTTCTCATATAGCACAAATCCAATAAATATGGAAACTAATTCCTGACTCTACCCTGAAGAAGTAAGGAAAAGTTAATAGGGAGCTATGTGGTAGTAATAGAATTTTTTTAAAATTTATATATTAATGGCTATAAAATTGAGACCAATATTTTCACTTATTACTGGATTGCCCCTCCAGTACATGCTTAAATGAACTTCAGTGCTTAAATTTCTTTTTGTTCAGTGTAGGTCAAGTGGGGACATCAGCTGACAATGTGGGGAGAGCTATTCCCTGGGTGACAGGAAAACAGATTTCTGGCACAACAGTAAGGACCTTGGCTGTGGTTTGGAACTTTAGGCTGCTGACTCTGGCTTGCATTCCTCTAGTCCTGGTAGAGGGTTATCTGCATCCTTGCTGGGGCTGGATTTTTTCTCTCAGCTTGGAGCTGCAGGTCATGTCCCTGTGACCCCAGTGTTGTTCATAGGGTTGCTGTTATAAAATCAGGTGGCTCTTGCTTGTGCAAAGCTTGCTGGGGTGGAACTTTGTGAGGGATGCTGTGTTCCACGATGGAGGGATGCTGTGCAGGGAAGACTGGGCTGTAGTTTGAGAGCTGATACCTCTCTGTGTGCAAAGGTCTGCTAGTGGCCAACATAGATGCTGCCTCTTCAGGCCTGTCTGTGTCGGCATGCAGAAGAACAACATTCCCAGGTGTTTTGAGAGGAACCCTAGAACAAGTTAAAGCTGCTCTATTGACTCAAAAGACAGCCTCATTCAAAGTCCTGCCACATTAATCCCATCCCCACCCAGGAATCAAAGAAGAGATGCTCTCTCTTTCCTGAGAGAGCATCTGACCCGGCAGCTGTAGGATCAAGAGCTGAATGCTGATGTTTCATGGCTGCAGCATCTAAATGTAAAGTCCTATTACAGCACTGGAGTTTCATTGCCAGTAGAAGCTTTGAACCCTTTGTTATTCCTTGGAATTAAAGCAGTACTTGTTAGCTTTGACTTAAAAGAAACACCCTAAATCAGCAGCTAACCCCTTCTTCCACCCTCAAAAAAACTACTAGCAAAAAGCCCCACCCTTAGATACTTCATCACTATTCATGTAGCTTGAAGAATTCCTTGGCTAAAGACTGGCCTTATTTGAGGCATGAACAGAGGCTTTAAATTATCTCGTGTAAATGCAGACTCTTACAAACTTCTTGCCATACCTGCCAGTTCCTGCATATACTTTTTTTCCATTTGAGGCTCAGACTAATCAGAGGCATAGTATGTGTGTATGCTGGGAAGAGGAAATGCATCACTGTCGTGGATTATGCTGCTCCCAGGAGCTGGAAATGGTAATCCAGGTCCCATATGTTCCTGACTTCTGCGGGGTTCCTGGGTGCTTGAGCAGGACACAGGCTTGAGCTGGAAGCTGAAGGATGCCCTGTAGCTCAGGACTTGGGGGTGTCTGGTATTTCATCCCTTATGTCTGCACTGAGTGCCTGTCTCAACTCACCCTTGCATGCAGGGTAAGCTTGTGATCTTGCTTCTAACTCCTGTGTTCAGAAGGTAAAGCACACCTTGGTATTGTTCTGTCCCCCTGAATTGTTTGAAAGTCTCTAAATCCTAAATATAACCTGAAGTGTGTAGAAACTTTTGAAAGAGGTTACACCTCCCTCAGAAATACTTGGTACACCCTCAATTACATAAATGTTTGATCATAGTTCCGCATCACTTCTTAAGCTAATGCTGCTGCAGAAATAAAATCCTGTCAGCAGCCTGATCCTTCCTCACCCCTCCCAAAGAAATATTGTCTAGTTGCACAGCAATGCAGTGGTGGAATTGGGGAACCTGGTAATTTATATCTCTGTTACCTATCCATGTAGCTTTGCAGTTTGTGTGTGTATTTTTCTACTTGGATTGTTTTGCTCAGCTTAATTTCTGCAGTCTTCTAACTACCCTTGTGGTGTTTAATGGTACCAAAGGCTTGTGGTGGCAGAGGAAAGGTTTGGTGGAGCTGAGGGAAAGATGAAGGATAGAAATCTCTCATGGCCACAGACTGACATTCAACTTGTCATTGACCAGGACCCCCACATCTCTTTCTGTGGCACTACTGTCCAGCATCTCATTTCCCAGTCTGTCTATACCTCCAGAATTGTACCCATGTGCAGAATCTGTCCCTTTCCCTTGTTAAACTTCACATGGTTGGGAATTGCCCAGCCCTGTAATTTACAGGTCTCTCTGCAGGGCCTCCCTGCCTTCAAGGGCATCAGCTGTTCCTCCCAGCTTTGTATCATCTGCAGGACTGCTTGGTATCCCTTCCAGTCCTGTGTCCAAGGCATTTATGAAGATATTGAAGAGCACAGGGCTGAGGCTGGAGCCCTGTAGAACCCCACAAGTGACAGGTCTTCAGTCTGATGTCACACCACTGACTGTAACCCTTTGTGCTGGACCCAGCTGCTCACTCATCACATGATGTGTTTATCCAGCTGAATGCTGGACACCTTGTCCAGTAGGATCCAAAAACTACTGAAATCCAAAAAGATTACACCAGCTGGCTTCCCTTGATCAAGTAGCTGGCTTACCTTGTCATGAAAGGAATTGGGGTTTGATAAGCAGCACTTTCCTCTCGTGAAGCTGTGCTGGCTGTGTGTGATGACTGTTTTATCGTCACACTTTCAGGTGTTTTTCAATACCTCCCAGAATAATCTTCTCCATAACTTTACCAGGCACTGAAGTGACACTGACAGGCCTGTAGTATCTGGGATCCTCCTTCTTGCCTTTCTTGAAAATCAGGACAATGACTGCTCAGAAATCCTCAAGAGAGGCTTTGTGATCAGCCAGCTCTTTGAGGAATACTGCATGAATCCCATCAGGCCCCATAGATTCCTGCAGTCTGCAGGAGCCCTCCTTGGTGGGGCACAGCTCTGTCTACAATTTTGCTCCTCTGCTGAGCCTTGGGGAAAGGAGAGCCTCTAAGTCCTTACTTCTCCTCCCCAGTCCATCTGACAGAGGACCAGCCTTGGCCTAAGGATGAGGGATTGGTCTGGAGCACCTCAGGTCATGTCCTTGAAGATTCAGAGCTGGACATGGTGCACAAATGGATGGCAGCTTACTTCAGTGGATTTGGTTTATAGTCATATCTCCTGCTGTGAGACTGGACTTTGTAAATTATTATCTCGAGTCATGCAAGTCTCCTTCACAGGGCTCATTGGCCTCAATAATCTGCTCAGCTGTGCAAATGTTAACTGTAAGATTGACTTCAGCAGTGTCCCTGACTCTCTCAAATTGGTCATGGGTCTGTGTCGAATTGAGTGTGGACAAGTGGATCCCTTTGGACTCCTGGCAGCAGGATGCAACACCCACAGTGCCTGGATAAGCCAACTTGTCCTTTCTTTGTCAACACCCGTGTATTTCTGGGTGCCTGTGTCTACCATGCTGTGCAGGTTTGTGGGGAAGGCTCAGGAGCAGCTTCTTCCCATCACCTTTTCACTGAAGTTGTCCCCTTTGTGTTCTTCTCTCACTGCTTTCCTTCCCAAAGTGCCCATTTGCTTAACAGATGAAGAAAGCCTTTCACAGTTTTGGCTTTACTTTAGTGTGAGCAGACAGTAGCTGGTGGTTTGCTTGTGGTTTTTTCCTCATGAATAAGCAAGATAGTACTCTCATTAGCTCCCTGGACGATACCCCCAGCACCTGGCAAAACCATATCATGGAGACAAATGTTTGGTGTGCTAGCAAACCCCTTTCTGAGCTCTAGTTCCTGGATCCGGTAGCTGCTGCTCTCCAGGTCCAGTTAAACTACTGGTGGCTCCTGAGGGTGCTGGGTGGGGCTTGAGGTGTGGATGTCTGGCCAGGTGTTGTTTTGGTTCACTGCAGGTGTCTGGGATATTGCAGATACATGGCAGGGCACAGGCAGCTCCTTAGCCTCTCATGTTTCTTGTCTGTGTTGCAGCAGACCCTGGAGCAATGAGATGCTGGTACCAAGTGTTCTCTTTCTGTTTGATGAGAAAGTAGTGCCTTTGCCTGTTTGAATGTGTTGTGTGGCATCAAAGGATAGTGGGTGTCTAGTTCGAGAGCTCTTGGGGCATCTGCATGTGGTTATTGGTGTCTGAAGAACTGGCTGAAATGCAGTCCAAGCTGTGAGTGCCTGAAAGATGCTATTGTGCCCTGGCTAATCCATGAGCTATGCCATTTGGATTTAATGGTTCTACTAGGTATCTGCATGGTAGGTGCTTGACAACAGCTCCCCACACAATATGCTCCCCTTGGAGAGGTGATCTTGCCTTAAGAGGATGTGGGCAGTTTGCTTTGGAGCCTGCTCTCCTGGCATTTGGGTTCCTCAGCCTTCTGAGGGAGAAGTTTGTTGCACCACATGTTCAGGCTTTCACAGGCTGCTCTTTCAGATGCAGCTCCTGAAGCTGCTCTTGTGGTACACTCACACATCCATCCCCATGGATGAGCTGAGGCAACCGGGGCCACATGTTAAACTCCCTTTGCTGTTCTGTGAGGGGCTGGAAGGGAACCATTCCAGTTACCTAGGCTGACCTGGTGCAATAAAGCCTCCTAGAATTATATACAGGGAACCTGGCAAGAAGCTTAGTCTCAGCAAGGGATTAAATCTTGTTTTTTTTTTTTTTCCCAAAGAGAGGCCTCTGCCTTCCATAGGAAGCTCTTTGGTTGCTCCAGAACCTCCATTGTTTCTAAAACTCAGGTTAGACTTTTACAGCTTATTTCATTTTCTGTCTGTTGAATATGGTGTTGGAGGTAACAAGTGTCCTTATGATCTTTGTGTCGCTTGGCACTGCATACTGTGAAACAAGATGTTCATGGTGTTACTGAGGAAGAGAAGTGTGGTGCTGTCACAGCATCTGACCTAAACACAATGATTGTTCTTTCCTGGCAAATCATGTTATTGGACTTCTGGACCACTCCTTGAGTGAGAGGACTGTGCTTTCCTCCTCTTCCTCCTCCTCACTACATATTACCAATAGTGTTCTGGGTTTTTTCCTAGTGTGTTATGCTAGCTGCCACCTTCAGCTGTTGAAAGTGGAAGGAGGGGCAGTGCAGCTGTTGGGAAAGCATTCTTCCAGTTTTGAGGTTCTACCAATAAAGGTGACTGGGGAAAACATTCAGGCTGTGTGCTGGTACCTAAAGACCAGTTAACTTCCTGAGGTAAAAGGCTTGGAAGTTTCTCAGAAGGAGAACTGCAGTGGGAGCATGCCATTGGGTTTACTGGGGTTTTATAGCTGCTGGCTAAAACTTTGTGCTCTGTACTTCTGTAGCATAATCTTTGTAGTGCTGGCCTGGGAGTGCCTTTATAGGATTCCTCGGGAAGGCTTAAGTAAGTAGCTTGTTTGGTTTGTATGAGGTGAAGGAGTTAATGTCCCCCCAGCCCTCAAGTTTGATCATACCTTCCTGTAAAATCCTAGTTTTTAAAAATACTCACACCTTCTCTTCAAAACAAAAACATTCAAATGTACCAACAAAATTAGTAGTAGATTTGCAGGGATCTTTTTCTTTTTCATTTGTACTGGAGGGTTTTGACTAGGCTGCTTTGGAGGTTTGAGGAAAACAAACTGAAAACCCAACCTGAAAATTAATTCTACTCCTCTTTCTCTCATTCAGAAAATTTCTGTGTTGAATTCCTTTCTACATCAGTAGTGAACTATTGTATTGCTCAGCTGGTGTGTTGATTCTGATTTTTGTATTGCAAAAGATGAGACTTATAATATCTGTTGGAGAGCAACATGTCTTGCATTGCACAGGGCAGAAAAGGGCAGATCTGTGGTTAGAAACTCGAATGGTGCTTTCCTTAAATTTACAGCAGTCATGTGTTGTTCAGATGTCCAGTATTGGATATAGATGGGAACACTTTAAATTCCTATCCTTTTCCTTCCATGTTGTTAAAAAAGGCTGTGAAAGGAGAGAAAATACAGAGATGGGTCATTGCAAACCAAGGCAAACCTGGTGTGTGTTTGGGTTCCATATAAATGACACCGTTAATGGATAGATGTTCACTTCCTTGTGGGCAGCAGCTGTGCTGTCATCAGGCTGAAAACCTGCTATTATGATGAGGTTTTCTTCCCTTCCCTGAGAAAGGTTTGACCTTGCAAATTCTTTTCCCTGCCTCACCAAATGCCAGAAGTTGGGTATCTAAAACAAACTTGCTGTGTCCTGGTTGCCTGGTGCCTGTTCCAGGGCGGGAGAGGATTGCACTTGCCTGCCTTAGCCAAGTGGAGATCTCAGTTGTGGCTGTCTGGCAAGAAAATGTGGTTTTCCTTTTCCTAGGAGCTACAGTCCTGTTCTCTTGACTGTACCAAACTAAAATGCTCTTGTAGTTATGATGATCAAAAGGCATTTTTGTGCTCTGCTTGTTTGGCTACAGCTGCTGGAGAAGTTCCTTGTCTTGGCATTGTTCTGTGGCATCTCTGCTGAGATCTGACTCAGGCTCTGTTAACTGGAGAGGACAAAACTGTAGCCAAGGCATTTGTGCTTCTGCCTGCACTGCGAAGTGCTTCTGCATGACCTTGATCTTCTTGGGAGCCTTGCACCAAGGTGTTCCTTGGGAAGGACAGAGAGTACCAAATCCCATGCATCTTGCCAGCTCATGGCCCCTGGTGTGGCATTGCTGCCTGAGGTCACCTCTCTGGGCAGTCTGTGCTGGCCTCACCTCTAGCTCTGACAGGCAGAGCAGGGAGGCAGGTCAGCATAGAGGATGGTGGCAATCCCTTCCGTAATCATCTTCAGAAGGGATACTGCTATGGGAAGCATTTTGATTTTGTCTGTTGCCAGTTTTATTTCTCATTCTGTTGACTTTGCTCTGGGAAAACAGTCCAACACAGTGAAGGATCAAGAACGTGAGCCCTAACTCTGTGCTCTGGCAAAAGTGTATGAGAAAGGAGGAAAAGGGAGTTTTCTGGGAGGGAGATGTGATTGTACATCAGGGGAAGGCAGAGCAGTCCTCTGAGCCTGTTGGGTGTGAGCTGACAGTACTGCTAGAGAGTACAAAGTGCTGTGGATGGGCAGCTCAGTGCCCCAGCAGATCTCAGGATCTCTTGCAGTAGGCAAGCTTGGTGCAATTGTAGGCTGGAGGCATCTGGTAAGGCAAAGCTGGCTCTCCTTGGAAGGCTGTGTTGTGGAATCTTTTCTTAGCTTTTCTTTGAGGTGCCAGACTTCCCAATTGGCCGTGGAAAGTGTTTAATGTGCCCAGAGACCTTGGCTTGTTTTGATACTGTGCCTGTTTTGAGGAATGTTAAAAAAAATATTGTTTGGAGGAGTGGAGTCTGTGCTGGGAACCATTTGATTAAATAATCCCAGGCTTCCTCAGCGCTCAATTAGCACAGCAGTCATCAAACCTCTGACTATCCCTGTGTATTTTAGGTGTGTGTGGCTCACTCTAAACCCTGATGCTGCAAGATCTGCATCCATAGGAAGAATGCTGTGGTAGAACAGCTCAGCTCTTTCTGGATGTGTACATAGATCTGTTGCAAAAGTGTGGGGCACTCCTCTGCCCTCGATGATTCTCAGCATCTGCTGATGTTTGGTGTAGTACCATGACAAGCTATATTTCTAGCTTAGCAGGAAAGCACAAAACTGCTAAAACCATGTGAGTGACAGGTGCATAGTGGTGTGGCTTCAATTTTTAATCTTTTTTTCTCTCCTTATTTTTTATTTTCACCAGCTCTTTCCACCACTTCATAAAACTCAAACCCCTTTTCCTAGAAGCGACTGGTGTCCAAAGCCAGTATTTTAATGATCTCTACAGGCTTCTTTCCTTGTGCTTCGCTTCAGTATAGTATTGGCCTGTTTTCCTAGAAATACACTAAGAAAAGCCAATATCGGTGTAGTTGTGTCACAGAAGGCAAATATTGAGTGGCCTCTGAGGTGCAGTGTATGGCAAGACTGCAAAAATTCTAATCTTTTGTAGCAGCAAGTACTCAGGCAAAACTGCTCCTGACTTAATCTTGTGAGAGAAAAAAATAGTTGCTACCTTTGTGTCACATAGTCCCCTCCTCCACTTCATTGTATGCCCTGTAAAAGTTAATTCATTACTGTTACCAAAGGGCTCTGCATTTCTCTGCTGCCAAACGCCACTGGGGTACTCTTGTGCTTCTGCTGGGTCTGCTTGTTTGCTTTCCCTCTTGGCAGCATGCTGTGACATGGCCTTCTCCAGGGGAGTGAAACCAATCATTAGAAACAAGCAACCTTCCAACTGCACAAAACGCAGAGCAACAAAGCCTGGAGCCTCGCTGGCACTGCCTGCGAGGAAAACTCTGTTTCCAGCAGGCTGCTGGGTTGTGCAAGACGTTGTCCTCTTGTGCCTTTAATTTTGAATCTGAACCATTCCATGGAACTGCTTTTTGTGTCCTGATTTCTGTACTCTGCCCATGGCGGGGGTGAAGATAGAACTAGATAATCTTTAAGGTCCGTTCCAACCCAAGCCTTTCTATGATGATTTCTGTGTTTCTGTGATACGCTTTTTCTATGTTCTGGTAGTTTGCTCCAATGCCTGAAATACGCTGGGCTGCCAGACCCTCTCAGTGGGATGTGAGAACAATCCTCGCTCTGACCTCTTTCATACGGGCGATTAAATATTGAAACTTTCTGTTCGTTCTCTTCCTGCCCCTCCCCATTCTTTCCAAGTGCTGAACAAAAGGCCCAGCTCGCTGAAACGCATGGTGAATGAATGAATGCAGTGACCAACATGGTGCTGAACTCTTCCTGAGACAGCGCTGCAAGGAAGCTGCCCCCTCCGGCCGTGTCCCCCTCCGGCCGTGGCCTCTCCAGCCATGGCCCTTTCCAGCCGTGGTCCCTCTGACCGTGGCCTTCAGGAAGGCCGCCAGTTACCATTGCCGCTGGAGCTGCTGAGTGGCTGGAGAGAGGCGGCTTCCTGCGGCCACTTCCCCTTGCTCGCAGGGCAGCAGAGGGTCTGCCCTGCATGGGAAGCCCGAGGAGCCTGGATTGCTGTCAGGAGATACCAGGCTTCCTTGGTGTTTGCTCTGCTGGCTCCTCCGGGCTGCCCTGGGCGCTGCCATGCCTGCGGTTGGTTGCCCTCCTGCCGGTGTGTGGTGTTGCACAAGAGCCATGGGTGCCCTCCTGCCGTGCTTGGGTGCTGTGCCATGCTCGGGGCTCAGGTCCTTGTTGCTTTGCAGCAGCCATGCGGGGCAGGGCTGGCTGTCCTGCACCGGGCAGGCTGAGGCTTCCCCTTGATGTGGGTGAAGAGGTTGAGCAACACAGCCCAGGAGGCTCTGATTCAGCCTTTTCCTTGCTTTTGCAAATCATTGTGACCTTTTTAATTGTCTGCAGCTTCTAATTCTATTTTTTTTCTCCCTGTAACAGAGAATTTGAAGAGTTGTAGTTGTAGCTGTCTTCCTAACCTGCCATGCTTAGGATGGACTACATGGGAGGCAGAAATGGGCTGGTAGAAATTCAGGAAACTGATGTTTATTTCATTTCTCTTCCAGAGAGCTGATTCCTCTATCTGATTGGGGTATCTCATGTGTGGGATTGAGCCTGTACTGGATTTGCATCAGCAACAAATACCTGGGCTTTAATTTTCAGGGCAATAATTGTTGCTTGCTGCAATGTAAAAGCTTTGTTGTGTTTGGATTTTGAGTGCACATGCCAATGAATTGCTGGGGAAGGTTATTTAGTGAGGGGATGGAAGGAATGTTAGGTGGCGAAAGCTGGCATCCTGATGATAATGCAGTCGGTGGGGAAAATGTGTATTTATGAAAATAAATTATTCTGTGCTGTGATGCGTTGTGTTTTGTCCTAGTAGAGCAATTTGGTCAGTGGAGCTCCCAAACATTTCCCACTCCTGGGATGGAAGTTCCAGTGCTGCTTGAAATGAGTACAGTGTATTAACAGAAAGTAACTGTTCATTTTTATCTTCCTGTTGTGAGTTGGTCCTAGTTTTCCAAACATTGTGTTTTGTGATGAAACGATGTAGTTTTATCTTCCTGGGAAGCAGAGATTGAAAAACTTGATTATGTTTGAATGCAGTCAGAAGGGGAAGATGTGCTGCTGCCACATGATTACTTTTATGAAATTTTATTTACAGGCTGCAGCAAATTCACAATAGAAATCAGAAGCATTGCAGGGAGAAATAAAACGGTTTTCACCTGTGCCGTGTCAGCATCTACGTGTGTCTGGCAGTGGGTCAGTCTGTACTACTTTATCAAAGGAAAATTGTTTCCTTAATTAACTGGTGGCTCTTTATCACAAATCGGTAGCTGAGTGCATTAGTGGAGTTGCTGTTACCAAATGTAAGGTGCAGAAATATGAAGGAGTGGCACCTGAAAGGTAAAGCTTCTTTAAGATGCTGTAGCTAGATCCCTCCAAACAATCCTAAGGATGGAATTTGCTTCAAAAGCTAAATTCATCATCTCAAAGGTACACAGCAAATGAATGGTGATGTGCCATAATACTGACTGATGAAGCTACTCAGGAACAAGTCTGGGTTTGTTCTTTCTCAGAATCTCTTGAAGGGGTTGGCATCTTTGCTTAATTCACTGATCAGTGGGATTGTGGCAGCTGTAGAGTGAGGATGGCGGGGTGTGTGTATGTGTTTAAATTACTTGGGTGTGATGCAGAAGTTTAATATTAGCACAAAGCACAGGAAAATTTAAATTGCTCCTCCGGGAACACACGCAGAATCCGTGGCAGCGCTGAGCACTAAATTTAGGGCTTAATTTGCTAATGTCTTATTTTCCCACGTTACCCTCCTTGTAGTGCTTTCTTCCTGTGTTGTAACATGTGTGAGAATACTTTTTTGCTTTCTCTGGGAGAAGCCTTGTTGGTAAGTGTGACCTTTCCACTTCACTGGCAACAAATGTGTTGGCAGTTACAGTTCCATTTTGAGCAGAAAAATTATTTTTAGTGTGGGTCCTTGGCAAACTCGCGTTGGCTGAATGAGTGATCTCGGTGGTATGCTGAGAGTGCCGGTGCCACGCTGAGGCACAGAGCCAGAGCAGCGTGGAGAGAGCTGTGTCCTATTCCCGTGTTCTTCAACACCGGAGCTCAGATTGTTTTGAAGTGCTGCCCTGTTTGTTGGCAACAGTGCCTACGGACATCTCTCTCCATTGTCAAAATGATCACAAAGGAAGATACCTCTGTGTTGAGCCTTTCCTGCTGCTGGCGCGTGTATTTGTTGTGCTCCCATGTATCATCATTTTATGTAGAGGCATCCCTTCAAAGGGATGGAGGGAGTGTCACTGCTCCTCGTTCTGTTCCTAGCCAGGGATTTAACAAGCAATACTTAGGTAATCCCGTCTCTGGCAGCCGTACTCCTTAGGCAGCGATCTTATCTTGCTGTGCAAGCTCAAGAAATCCCACTCTTGTCGGTGCTGGGATGGAAGAGGTCTGAGGAGCTGCAAGGTGTGGCTGGTAGTGACTCAGAGGGAAAAGCATCCATCCTGAGCTGGTGCCTCCATCCAGGCTGGCCAGCTACAGCAAAACCCGTGCAGTGTTGTGTTCTTCAGCCTGAGCAAGGTGTCTGCAGCACAGGGAGTGTACTGCCGAGGTGTGCCGAGCTCTGCTTCTGTAATTTCCCATGCTGCAGGCAGCCTAGTGCTTCACTCTATGTGCTGCCCTTGTTTAGGGATTTCCTGACATCCTCCTATTGAGCTGAGGGCAGAGATACTTACCTTGAATCCCAAATGAAATTACAGGTCCTAGAGAGAGTAATTAATGTTCTGTGTACTGCACAGTCCTGTAGGTGTGACAGCTCTGTTCCGAGTAATATCACTATTCTTCCTTTCTTTTTTAAAAAATATTTTATGGAAACAAATAGTCTGAGGGGATTTGTCTTATTTTATTTTTTCTTCTTTACCCAGCATCCAACGAGCTGCACTGGTGGTTCTGGAAAATTACTACCGAGATTTCACAGTCTACAACCCAGCCTTGTTAACAGCCTCCAAATCCAGAGCAGCCAAGCACATGGCTGGCCTTAAAGTCTACAATGTTGATGGTAGGTGAGGTAAAATGTAGTCTCTGAGACTGGGTGGGATGGGGAAGGGCTGGATTTGCTTTATGCTTTGTTATGCACGCATTCTCACCTTTTTGCTTTGCCAAGTCCTTGTCTCTTGCTGGAAATCTTCCTAGCAGTGCTGAGTTTGCCAGTTCCAGATGACTTTACAGATGTGTTTAGCCCACAGTAAGGCTTTTGTCTTTGCCAGGTGAAATAGCCACGTTTTGGCCTGGGCTTAATTGTCTTATGGCTTGACACTTTTCAGCAGCACTGCTTGTTTCAAGCAGCCTCTGCTTTTTGTCACCCTTGGTCATCTGTTTAGTTGTGATAGTACAATAAACACAACTTTTAACTTAAATTAGTTCCCCAGTCGTTTATTGTGCTGCTTTCGAATGCAGCCTTCAGGAAAGTGAAGGAGCCACGGTATACCGTTTCCAAGCTTTGGGGCTTTAGAAAAGCGGATGGATGGGTGGATATGTGGATTCTCAAAGCAGTGAAAACTGGACTTAATCATCTGACACTCTTAAACCCTATAGGTGAAAGCCATGCTTGTTAAGCAAGGTGTGCCCAGCAGATTTTGTAGAGGTGCACATTCCTTTGGAGGAGTCAAAGTTGAGTAGCAAAGCTTGTGTGGTGAAGGACAGCTGAAGTTGTGTGACAGAATGTGGTAAAGGCATGTCTTGCCCATCAATTTGTTAGTATTGAAAGGCTTTGAGAGCTGGGAAGAGGAGACTGAAGAGACTTAGCTGGGCAAGGTGGCTCTATGTGCATGGTGTGGAGACTGCAATATAAAGAATATCTGTCACATTGAAAAACACGAGACATGATTGTTTTGCTTTCAGCAAACTTTCAGTGCCATATGGGTTTGGAATATTTTGGTTTCATTTTCCTTTTTGCTTTCTTTGTTTGGGTTTTTTTCATTTTTGGTGAGTTTCAAAAGCCTTATCCTAAAGGCTTCTACAACCTCACACAGCACACAGTCCATAACATTACATGGAGGTTTAAATCCTTACAGTGAGATACTCCCATCCTGACAGAAGAAGGGAGATGTGAGAGAAGGGGAAGGACAGGTTGCCCATCATGTGTCCTTTGCTGCCTAGAGTACTGCTCTTGGTTGCGTTGTGTTGGAGAGGGGAAGCAATCAGACATGCAAACAGAATTGCTCTGTGTTTTTCTAGAGGGGTAATCATTCATTCCAGCAGCTTACTCTCAATGAAGCCTGCTGTAGGGGGGAAGGTGAGGGCCTCCTGATGCCACAGGTGTCTGCACACTACTCAGACCCCACAGCCTGCCAGGCTGGCTGCAGGGCGTGCCATTCTGATTGCTGCTGGTCTTCCCCTGCACTGCAGCATCTCTTCAGGAGTTGGCATGCTCTCTTTTCCTGCACCACCTGCTGAGACAGTGCAACTCCCAAGCTCAGAGAAAATACTATCAGTCTTGTAGTGTGAGTGGCTCAGAAGCTGCTAGCTCATGAGGCTTCCTTAGAAGAGAAGGAACCAGAAGCGAGCTGCAGGTGTGGCTGGCAGGCTTTTCTGAGTGTCAAGCTTGTGAGCCTGCCAGGGCCTGGAAACTCCTGCCTCCCCTTCTGGGGCAGTACGAGTTGCCTGGGCTGTTCTGTGTGTAAGGCTGCTGCCTTTGTGGACATGGAAATCTCAGGCTTAGCAGCATGTCCTTAAGAAAATTCTATCCATCTTACAAAGCAGACTGTAGTTCTGGCTGCAGCTTACCCTGGCAGCCTGACAGTCTCTTATACCCTTCTTGTAAAGAGACAATAATGCTATTAAGGCAGCCTAATTTGTTGATAGCTTTTGTATTTGATACTGCAGCAGCCAGGAAGGAAAACATATTGCTGTAATCTCTCTTATGCAGAGTGGGGAGGTTCACCTTCAAAACCAGGATTTTCATTACTAGGTGTAGTCAATGAGGCAAATTACAGATGCAACCCAAATTTGGGAGCTAGTGTCTCCCCTGAGTCATATCCTCTATTTCAGAGCTGTCAAATAAAGTCTGAAATGTTTAGACTCCTAAGAAGCTATCTGTATGAGTGTTTGTTTTCCCACTTATGAGTTTCAGGCTTCTGTCTTGGAATCTGGTTTGGGCTTTTTAGGAAAAAAATTAAAGAGTTGCCCTTGCTTGAGCAGAATAATTTTGAGCGTGTCTGTGCAATTGATTTGCCTAACCACTGCCAGCTAAGGGTGTGGGCCAGAGTAGTTTGGCACAAATCAGCTCTTGGTGGCTTGGAGTTAGTCCTAGACTACCACGTAGCTCTGGGTAGACCCACCTCTGCCCTCTATCTGGATAGAAGAATTTGTAAACTCTTTTTCTCTCCCTACCTGAAAAGCCAAAGCTGAGGGCTTCACAGGAGAGATTAAGAACCTAGAACTGTATTTTAAGGTCACTAGTTAAGGTCTTATAGTAGACAGCTCTGTGGACTGATAGGGTGTTACAGAGCAGATTGCAGCTTCCCTGTTAACGATCTGTTAAGAGCAGCAGAAGTTATAATGGCAGATGCTGCTCAGAGTGGCATGAGAAGCTACTACACATACAGACCCCAGCTTTCCCTATTGTGGGACTGCTGCTCTGGCAGCATCTGCCCTTCTGGGAGACCCTGCTTTGTCTAGAGGTGACCCTGCTGTCCCCTGCATCCTGTTTCTCCTTCCTATGAATAACTGTCTGGAGTTTGGCTTTCATTTATTCATCTCCATGTCTCATTATGTTCTTGTGTTTGTCTCTCTCCTCTTTCCAACTTCTCACTTTTTGTGCTTTCACGCTGTCTTGATCCTGAAATGTGATATGCTCCAGCTGCCCTTGCCTTCAAACTGAAAGTATATATAACGGGGGGTAAGTTGCATCCTTGGCATGTTCACCTCACTCTGCCTTTGTCTATGTTGTGTGAGACCCTCCATCCCAACTAACTTCCCTTGTCCACGTGCCAGAACGCCCTCTCTAAGCCTGTGCAGCCTTGCAGGGTTTCCACTGGAGCTTCTGAGGACCGGGGAAGGTTTATAGCCTTGGCTGGGAAGGCTGGAGCCCCAGAGCACAGGGACAGCTGCCGTGGGGTGCTGGTCTGTCCCAGCCCCAGCCCTGTGGCACTGACACTGCCTTTGTCTCCTCTGTCCCCGTCCTTGCCCCCGCAGGCCCAGGTAACAATGCGTCGGGGCAGTCCCGGGCCATGATCGCGGCCGCTGCCCGGCGCAGGGACTCCAGTCACAATGAGCTCTACTACGAGGAGGCCGATCACGAACGCCGCGTGAAGAAACGCCGGGCCAGGTAAAGCCACCCTGTCCTGGGTGCTGCTCGAGGCTTGCTGAGCCTGGAGGGTGCCCCCAACCCACCATGGAGGGCTGGCTGTAAATCTGTCACAGGGAGGGAGCTCATGAAACACAGATGCGTAAGGGACGGTGGCAGCTTGCAGCTGGAATTATCAGCAGAACGTGCATGCAACTGAGCTCGTGTATATGAGACAGATAAGCTAATGCAGTGTCACGGATTAGGGAGCAGTCCAGTGCTTGACAAATCTGTAGTTTGTTGCTGTAGGAAATCCCATTATTCTTGTTCATGCCCAGGTTTGTCAGCTGATGTAATCCAGGGACAGCGTCAGTGGAGTGCTTGGTGTTGCCTATTCGTAGGTGAAGAGAATGTTTGTGTTTTCAGGCTAGTCAGAGAGACAGTTTTACTGGCTTTCAATGAATTGAGGAGGAAAGACTTGACCACAAGCAGTTACATTTTATTTTGAAACATAGATGTGTCTTCTGTCTGTCATGCTTAGGCTGCAGAGGTGATGCTTTGTTGAGATGACCCGAGACAGTGCCTCTGTTTGCTCAGGAGCCTAATTGCAGTCTGTAGTTAGCATACCTAACAGTTTGAGGCAAGTTGCTTATGGGCAGGCTCCCCTGAACTGAGCTGTGTTTGGAAGGAATGTGTCATAACTGCAAGGAGCTGACTTGTTTTCTTTTGGAAGTTTGTTTCACTGGGAAACCCTCCTTGCCTGCTTCCGTCTGACCTGTGCTCTGTAGCCTCTGTGCTTTAGGCCCTCTTCTAGCCTCAGAGCAATAGGAACTTAAACTTGCCTTTCTGTGAGGTGTAGCATCCTAACTTGGGCACATCTCCTGTGCTTGCAAAGTTTGGTTAAAACTACTGCTTAGTCAGAGGGAAACCATCAGTCACTAGATAAGGCCAGATGTTTCAAGCCAGGAATTGAAAACTGATTTTCACCCCCATCTCCCCCATGTCATATTAAACAAAATGGGCAAATGTCAGGATTTCTAGTGCTGTTCCTCATATGCAGTCCGAATGAGTATGCTACATCTCTGCTTGTGATGAGGCAGCTGCCCCAGCTTTAAGATGCATTGGATGTTGAGATCATTGTGGACAATCATTGGTGACTTGAGAGGAAATTAAGTATAAAAGAAGTCCTCTCTGAAGGGGCCAAAGAGTTCTGTTGGGTGGCTCTTCCATAACTGTTTTTTTCCTCGCTAGCTGCAGTGTAGCCCCTCACTTGCAAGTTAGCCCAGTACGAAGTAATGGGTGTTATAAGACACCTGTTCCCCTTTTATGGTGTGGGCTTCATGTTTGCTCACCTGTGCCAACACAGGAGTGGTTTGCAGAGGATGCCTTTAACCACAGTGTTAGGAATGAAGATGGAGGAGTGTTTTTTCCCTTGCTGTTCAGTGGAGGGGTGCAGGGCAGTCATTGGGCAGCACGAGTTCTACACCCAGCTGGTGGAAATGGGAGCAGACTGCAGCTTGTGAGCACAGAGTGTCTCGGAGCAGGCTGTGTCCTGGGTGACACTGGGGAGTGATCAGCCTGCCCCCAAGTGCCTGCCTGTCCTGTGCTTCGTGCTGCAGCCCTGTGTGCTGGGACCGCTGTACTCAGACACACGTTAAATGCGAGGGCAGCTGTGTCTTGTTTGAGTCACGTAGCTGATGTTTGTGCTGCTCTGGCAGAACCAAGTGCAGTGTTCAGGGCTTTACAATCTTAATCCTGGTTTATGGCCCTCAGTTGCTGGACAGCTTGGGCAAGGAAGGAAAAGCTGCTGTCTACCCCTCAGACTGTTAGTAGGGAAGATTTTGTGTAAATTGCTAGCAGGCAGTGACTTGATGGCATGTGGGAATAGGATGCTTGTAAATCCTGACTCCAAGGCTCTGCCTTAACCACAGACCCATCCTACTTCTTGTTATGACTCTTGCTGTCCTGATTTTTTTGCTGCAGGCTTGTGGTTGCAGTAGAAGAGGCTTTCACTCACATCAAATGCCTCCAGGCAGAGGAACAGCAGAAAGCTCCAGGAGAGATGATGGACCCCCGAGAAGCAGCTCAGGCCATCTTCCCCTCCATGGCGAGAGCTCTGCAGAAGTACCTTCGCACCACCCGCCAGCAGCAGTACCACAGCATGGAGAGCATCTTGCAACACTTGTCCTTCTGCATCACCAACAACATGACACCAAAGGTAATGAATGCATTCGGTAACGCTGCTGCAGGAGGGAGGGGGAAGGGGATGGCACATCTGTGTGTGCAAGCAGAACAGAAAGTTGTCAAGGGAGGTGAGTGAAGGCTTTCATAGTTGCTCCCTGTGAATTGAGCAGTGTGATGTAGGTTGCATCAGGTCTTGAAAGGGAGTAATGTTTCCTCTGCAGCATCTTCTGTCTTTTTTCTGAAAGTGCCTCTGAGGTATTTGTTCTTGAATCCAATTCAGCAAAGGGAATGCTTAATAAATGTTTGAAAGGGTGGCTTTGAGTCACAGGAGTTTACCCAGCTGGCTTGTGGTAGCAGTATGATGCAGGTGGCAACCTGCAAAGGATCTTTTTTGGTTTTCTGCCTCCTCTGCCATGCTGCATTTTGGAATGCTTATGATTGCCTAAATCTCTGTCTCTCTGACAGTATTTCTAATTCATATACTGCTTGATCAAATATAGTTTGCTGCTTCATGCCCAGGCTGTGACTTTTCACTTGCAGACACAGGGAAGGACTAAATGATAAGAAAACAGGTTACACAATTCCCCTCCCACTCTCTACCTTCCTTTCTAAGAACACCTGACAGTCCTAGGGAAGGGTTATTCTTGTACATTCACCCAGGAATTACTACAGTAAGGGCAGAAATGCTGTCAAGAGGTGGGGCTTAGCACCCTCTCACTGTGAGCCACTGGGACCTTGCCCAGCTATGCAAGGGGATTTCTGCTGCCATTAAGATTGCAGAGAGACTTTAAAATACAAGCAAGGTCAAATGGCATTTTGCTTTCTGTTTTCAGTTTTGCACCCTCAGGCTGAAAACTTGGAGACATCTGTTTACCACCTTAACTTGGCCTGAAGGAGAGAGTCACTATCCTGTCTGACTGGGACTGTAGTTTTTGGATCTGTTATGGGGCTGGTACAGGAGA
This sequence comes from Chloebia gouldiae, assembly GCA_003676055.1. Classification (NCBI taxonomy): domain Eukaryota; kingdom Metazoa; phylum Chordata; class Aves; order Passeriformes; family Passeridae; genus Chloebia; species Chloebia gouldiae. Next base: position 47,947 of record QUSF01000117.1, read on the forward strand.
AATTACCTCTGCTCTTCTGAATTGCTGCCAGATGGCTGTGCTGATGGCAGAAGTCAGGCTGTAACTTTGCAAATTTGCTGGGATGGACTGAAAGAGGATTTCCTAATGTTTGTGTTTGCTTCTGGGTCTGAAAAGCTGAGAGGGATTGGGGAGAAGATGTCTTCTGAAGTGTTAAAGCTGAAACAATTTGCAGCATGGCAAGCCCATGCTCACGGAGCTGTATTTGGGAATGGGCGAGTTGTGCGGCTGGTGCTAACGTGTGTCCCGCTCTTGGCAGGCATTCCTGGAGCGTTACCTCAACCCAGGCCCAACCCTCCAGTATGACAGGGATCGCTGGTTCTCCAAGCAGTGGACGCTGATCAGCGAGGAAGCGGTCACAAGCGGGCTACAAGACGGCGTCGTGTTCGTCCTCAAGTGCTTGGACTTCAGCCTTGTTGTTAATGTGAAAAAAATCCCCTTCATCAAACTCTCAGAAGAGTTCATAGACCCTAAATCTCATAAATTTGTCCTCCGCTTACAGTCTGAGACTTCAGTCTAAGGGATTTTGAGGGTGGGTTGTTGGGAGATTTTTGGTTTTTTTTTTCAATATCGTGCTTTTGGGTTTAATTTCCCCAGTGCTGACTGAAACTGGCAGATGATGGACCAGTAATATTTGACCATCTGCACTTTATTTGGAAAGGGGAGGGGGGAGTTGGGATATTTTATCTAAGAAGAAGTATCTTGGGAGGCAACAGGGCAACGTGGCTCAGTTAGCTCAATCTTGGAGACAGAACAGATATTTTCCTTTGCCCCTCTTTCCAGGCATCCAATAAATCTCACACTCTCTTTCTCTGCACAGCTGCAGTGTCAGAGTTGTCATTGGAGTGCTGCCTTACACCGTGCATGCCTGCACCCTTGTGTCTCTGCTTTTGCCACCTGTGGCTGTTCCTGAGGGCTCATTGCTCACCTGTCCCTCACAGAAATCTCCTGGCACACGGTGGCACAGTCCCTGCTCACTTAGGGAGGAGGGGATATCAAAGGCTTGGGGGTGTGAGAGGACTTTCATGCTTTATTCTTCTCCTCCTCACCATGTGCCTCTTCTATCAGTGCCAGACCTGTATGGGCATAATGGGATGGTTTCACCCTCTGTGAAATTGCTTGTCTTGAACTGGATCAGCCCATTTGCAGCTCTTCAATATTTTTTTTTTCCTTAATCAGTGCTTGTTAGTGAAGTTGTTCTTCATGTCACAGCTCCCTGTTACCTCTCTTCTGCTTCTCTCTGTCTTGCTTGTCAGCATCTTTCTCAGGCAGGCCCAGGGCTTCCTTTTTCTGTCTCCTCTGTCTGGCTTTCTGAATGTTTCTCCAGGCACTGCTGCTTCCTTTTGCACCTGCAAGGGCTGTTTATTTGCACTGGGACAGGGTCAGTAAGTTGCTGGCTCCTCCTTAGATAAATCACAGACCCTCCCTATGTCTGGCAGCCTCTTTGAGGGGAAGGGGGTGCAGGCAGGAATGTGCCCCTCCCTCTCTAGCCAGCTTCAAGTACATCTGGAGAAAAGAGGGGCAAAACCACTTCCCACCTTCAGGAGAGGAGCCAGGGAAAGGCTGACCTCTGCCCCATTCGCTTGCTTTGGAGAACTGTTGTGCTTTGGAAACACTGCAGTGAGTCCTTCCCCACCGTATGCCTTTCTTAGCTGTAGCTAAGAAATACCAAACAAAGCCTGAATGTTGAAAATCTACCTGCCTTTCTTGGCCTTGCTGTATTGTGGGAGTTTCTGCTCAGTGCTGGGATCTGCTTCTGAGAGATGCAGTTTTGTTTGTGAGGCTGCCTTTGCCCACCAGTGCAGCTTTCATGTGTGAATTTAGTCACCTGAGTTTGGAAGGTTTGTTTTTAATGACGAGCCTGCCAGCACAGAGCATGGAGTGACTGGAGCCAGCTGCAAGGCTGGCAGTGACCTGAAGGTCCCTTGAGATCCATGTGAATATAAATGCTCAATTTATTCTGCTCAGTCTTTTGCCATGCAAATATTCCTTATCGGGCAGGATCTGGCCTGCCCTCGATATGGATGTCTTAAAGAAGAAGGCCCTAGTTCCAGCAATGTGTAAGTCAGTGCCTTTCATTGCCAGCCTGCACAGTCTTCTGAGAAGGGCTGTGACAGCTCCTCCTGTCCCTTTTGGTCTTTCCCAGCCCTTCCCACAGCAGGCATGGGCTGGCTGGTGTCCACAGGGAGCAGCCACCTTAAACAGGGATGCTGGGAACAGGGCGGGAGGGTCCACCCTCTTCCAGCTTCAGCAGCAGTGGAGATGCATGTCCAACAGCACCTATGGATAGTCCTCTTGGGCTAAAGGGAGCACCCTGGTGAATGAGGGTCCAAAGTGATGATTCTCCATCCAAGTGGCACCTGCAGTTTCCTGCATCTTTCTTACAAGCACATGGTAGTCTCCTGGATCTTTTTTAGTCTGTGTAATGTGCCAGATGTGGTAGTGGAGAAACTGGATAGCATGGCACATGATGGGATTATGCCCTTTGCCCTTAAAGGATGGGAAGTAGGTAGTGTTTTCCCCTCTCTAAGCTCAGTATTTGGGTTTTTTGGCAGATTGGGGTTTTTGGTAGTCTGTATGAGGACTCCTTTATTGCCTGTTGCCTTTGCAGTGTTTTACTTTGAAAAAATAGGGTGGTTTATTCCTTTAAAAGAAAAAAGGAAGGTGAACATACAGTACCGTACGCTTGGCTCTTCTGAAGGTGCCTACACCTGGCTTTTAAAATGTGTATAACCAGCAGGGTGGGAGAGACTGGGAGTAGCTTGGGAGACTGTGGAAAGCTTAATACCTGTGTGGAGGCTACTGCCTGTGGCTGAGTTGGCTCATTTCTGTGAAGCCAGAACAAGAACCACCTTGCCAAGGGCTTGGGTGTGCCATGTATGTGAGAGCACCTTGTCACAGGCACATCTGCAAAACTTTTTTACTTTCCCAGGATTTCCTTCCCCTTTCCTTTTCCCTGCTCCATGAGCAGGGGATTGTCTGACAGTATCTGCTCAGGAAACTCATGTCTTAATTTTGTTAAATCCTTTAACACATGGAGAACCAGATAGAAGCAGCGTGTGCTCAGTCTGGGTCTATTTCTTCAACTTTGTGCTGTGGTTCAACACTGCCTTTTCTGCCTGCTGCCAAAAAGGACACTGTCAACAGAGGCCAACTCTTATATTAAATGTTCTTCCCTCTATCAGCAGCATGAATGCTTTGCCTGATTAAAGCTGAAGGAGAGGACTCTTCTCAGATGGTCTCTTTAGAGATGCAGCCTGCTTAGAGGTGAGGACAGATTGAAAGGGGAATCATGATTCCTGGATATTTCCTGTTCTGGTATTTTTAGTGCCATTTTTTGGGGGTCTCTCTTGCATCCCTTCTCCATGCAAAATCAGGGGACCACTGTCACACCTACCTCACTGGAGTGTTGTGAGGCTAAACTCAACTTGCTTTCAAGTGCTTTGAGATCCATGGTTGGATCTGTGGCGTCTGTAGGAATTCAAACTCTATAAGACATACCGAGCAGTGTGTGTGGACTGGTTTGTTTAACTCTGTTTATAGCCAGCTAATGAGTAAGAATGGAGTCACAGGGAATGAAGCTCTAATCCAATTCCTGCAGCCCTTACTTCTGCCGCATTTGCCAAGAGCTGAGCATAAATACAACTTGGAGGGTTTGCTAGCCAAGTGCAGGCTGTTCCTCTGAATGCTTCTCCTATCCTGCACTATCTCCTTGCACATATTTTCCTTCCTGTCTCTCAGTCTGGATGTTTATACCTGGTTGGGAATTGGGGGGAGGTTTATTAAAATTCAAGTGTTTTTTTAAGACAGGCCTGTTGGTGATTGAGTGGTCAGTGTCCCCCTTGGAGATGATCCTTGCACTGGACGTCCTTCAATGGAAGCTGAACCATTTGATAGAGTGCTGTGCTGCCCAGCCAGGAGTGGTGGTGCCCCACTCCTCTCTTCCATGTTGGCACATTTCCTGCAACTCAAGTATGCTGCTCAGATACTTTAAAGGCTTTGGGTTTTATGCTGTCAGATTTGTTACAGCCTAAATCCAAAGCCATGCTGAGATCTTGCAAAACCAGATGCAGTTGAGACTTTCAAGTGTTCTAGAGCAGATGGAAATGGCTGTGGGTTTCCATAAAGGCTGGCTTTCTCTTTCCTGGCTATAAATTTAAATATTTTAATTTCTTGCAGCTTCCAGGAGTGTAGAGGCATATACTGCTCTTAATACTTTTCCAGTCCCATAACTGGGCATGGGTAGGTGGTGTTGTCACATCTGTTGGCCTCTCACGGCCATATGACTTCAGCCATGGGCACAGACTCTGTGAAGCTGCCCTGGGTCTCGGTGTCCTTTCCCTACACCTGGAAGCTGAGCAGGCAGCACTTTTGGAAGTGTAAGCATTGTAGCACTCCCATCCATAGCATATCTGCAGGGCTGGGAGCTGTTGAGGCTGCATTTGGAAGCTTGGAGGCAGTGTACAGTGAGGCTCAAGTTTGGAGATCTGAACAAATCCCAACCCTTATGAAGCCTCCAGACCTTTTCCTTTGGGATGGGGCTCTCTGTGCAATGCCTTGGGAATCTGCTGTAGCTGAGTTTAGCCAGAAGTTGTAGGGAAAGAATATCTGGAGCTGGTCCTGCCCCACATAAGTAACTTTGAAAGGTCTTGTTTGAGATGTGCTCGCTTCCAACACTTGCTGCTGAAGAAACTGAAAAGATCCATAACTTGCTAAACATGGAAACCTATTCAAGCCAATTTCATCTTGCTCACCAAAACTTTTAATGCCCTTTTCAAAGGGTAAACAAAAGTAAAAAAGTCTTGTGGTCTTCTGCAACAGTGCTGTAGTCTGGTCCCAGGCTGCCTCCTCACTTGGGCTTGGTGCTGCCCAAGCCATGTGAGAGCTGCTCACGAGGTGTGTGTGCAGGTGTTTTCTCATTCACCTTGTGTGTCTCTGTGTGCTTTTCCCTCTCTGCTGTGCACATTTTATGTGTTTAAAGCCTCAAGCCAGACTTGGTGGCTCAGTGTTTCAGCTGTCCTTAAGAAGGAAGTGCTCTTGGAATTGAGCTAGTTTTAGAAGACAAACAACAAAAAGAAAAAGGAAACTCCCCAAATTTCTGTTCTGAAAGAGCTGGCTTTGGGCCATGATGTGTCCTACAGGAGTGTGCATCCTCCTGCCTTCAGGCTGCTGCCTCCCATCGATGATGACCAAGAGTTGCTGTTTCCAACAGCTGTGAGTGGTGTGGATTGCTCTGGGCCAGTCCCCAGCGGGTCCCCGCTGTGCCAGTGGTACAGCTGGCACTGCCTGCCCCTCTGCATCCCTCCAGCACACTGCATGGTTTTATCCCTGCTGCACACGGAGCCCTGTGGGCAGCAGGCAGCCAGCCCTGCTCTGGGTGTGCTCTGCCCAGGGAGGGAGGGAGGGGGTCCTTCCTTCGCTCTGGCTGCTTCCCCGGCACCTCTCACCAGCACTGATGATGCCTGGGGTATCTCCTGTGTGCACAGGGGGGAGATACTGTGGCCACTACCTGAACAGGCATAACTGTGAAGGAATCTTACACTCTCCTGTGCCTGTTTCTTTGATTCAGCATTACTGTGTTTTGGGGAAGGGGGTGGGACCAAAATGCCCTTCCCTCACCCTCCTTTATCACTGTGTAATACTTTTTCTACACACACTGTGTATAGTAAGAAGGGTTTTGCCAAGGTTTTCTAATTAATAGACACTAACCAGCATTTCTTTCTTTTTTCTCTTTGCACATGTGACTTTAACTGCAGTGGTTCATGGTCTTTCTGTTCTTTTCTAATTGTGAACTTAAGTAAGCAAATTTCTGGTGTCTGTGACATTAATGCACTGTGGGTTTAGCCTTGTAAATTGTTCTGTTCCAAGCTGGGTTCTCCTAAGTTATAGCTGGATGGGGTTTTGTTGTTTTTTAAACTGAAACATAAAACTGTTTTACACTTTGCATATTTTGTACAGTAAAATTCTGGAAATAAAATGAAACCAGATTTGATTGTCCCACTCCTTTCTCTTACCCTTTCAGACAAAAAAGCTCTTCTGGTCTTCATTCCTTAGATGTGGGCAGGAGGGGCCCTGCAAACATGTGGTTTAGCTTTTTTGAGGCTGTCTTTTTGTCACCCTCATTTCTAGGCATTTCTGGTCTGCCCTGCCATGGTAAAATGCAAAGTCATTTATCACTCCTGAAGGAAGACTGGTAAGTGACTGCTTTGAACACCTGAAATCTCAAATGATGGGGAGCAAATGCAGCTGGGGAAGTGGGGTGGTGGGGGGGATGACTGGAGTGGGAACAGGTTTTTCTGCCTCCTGTGTTCTCATAGTTTGCACATAGATTATGAAGTGCAGGATTTATTGCTGAGTTCCTTATTTGGCTCTGGTAGGGAGGGAGGAGTGGTGAGAGGCAGAAAAGCCAGTGCTCCTTGTTTGTGTGGATGCAAGGCTGTAGTCTGCTAAAAAAAGGTACAGGGAATCTCACCTCAACAGCATCTCTGACTGTGGTTTTCCCCACCATCAGTGTCCATCTCCAGCACACCAAGAGGTCAGAAAGATCAAGCAGTTGTGCCCAAGAAAATATGAGAGCAGTTTTTTTGTCCTTTGGTGACCACTCTGTAGGCCAGCCCAGGAGATCCTACTTGGTGGCTTCAGCTGCTGGAAAAATCCACAGGATGCTGCTCTGCAGTGAAAAAGAATGCAGCAGTTGTGAAGATAAGCAGCACAGACATAAATGCCTGTGGAGAGAAACAGCCACATGGGTAAATCTCTGCTTGTATTTGTGCTAGAGAGAGCTGAACTAAAGCCTGGGAGGAAGCAGGAAGGGTGGGATGGGGGTGTGCTCTGTTCTGCCTCCTGCTCTCCCTTTAACTTTGCTTTTGATCTGTCCCACTCACCCCACTGGTGCTTTGGCAGTGCCCAGCCCTGCACTGTTTGCAGGTCAGCTTCCAGAGGTGGCCAGGGAAAAGGAAGAGCACTGCTGCTGCCCTGCAGAGCCTGAAATGGGGCTACAGCCCTTGCTGGTGCCCTTCTGCCCATCAGAGCAGACCTGACTTGTTGGACTGGAGCCATGGAGGGAAAGGCTCTGTGGGAGTTGGCCACAGGTGTGTCATGGGAAGGTGTAAGCATCAGGAATTTGGCATAAACAAGATACTGGGCTTGTGAACCTCATTCCAGGCTCTTAGCCTTGAGAGCTGTGTCTTTACATGTGAGTTCAGCACACTCTGTTTCATTTCTGGGATAGTGCTGATACCAAATCAACACCTGACTGCTGCCAGTTGTGGTGCTTTCTGTCCTGCTGTGGGCTTTGGAAGCTGATGGAAGGAACAGGCTTTGCCAGAGGGACTAGTTCCCTTGGCCTTCACCCAGAGCTTACATACCTGAATCATAAAGGGTTGTGGTATGTAGCTCAGCAGAAATTAGAGCTGATGGAGCTGATCTGGTTTGGTCAAGTCTTTTCACTGGAGTTGCACAGACCTTTGAGGTGTGATGGAGCCTCAGGTGCAACATTGGGTTACGTATTACAGACCCAAATCTCTGACAGGAAGGGGATGGAAAAAAACTGGAAAAAACCAACCACTTGGAGGGACCTGGCATCCTGAACCAGAGGTAAGCAGCTTTTGCCTGAGGAACATACTGGACTTGAGGAGGAGATGCCTCTCCTGCAGTGCCCTTCTTGACTATATATATGGGCATAATTCACTGGCTGCCCTGAGACAGCACAGCACCAACCAGTGCTATGGGTATTTGGTAGCTGAGCTGTGGCTTAATTCACATGAAAATTGATTGGCTCTAGAGGTTGATTGGACCAGGCCTCACAGCTGTGGACACCTGAGAAAACATCATCTGTGGGGAATGAAGTAGGAATGTGTGGGGCAAAGGGGCCACATGCAATCAGGACATAACAAATGGGGTAAGAAAGAGATTTGTCACCTTCAGCATCTGGCTCCAGAGCCTTGCATGAAGCACTAGCAGCACCTCACCATGTGAGCTAAATTATTGTTAGCTAAATTAATAGTTGAGTGAGACATCTGGCTGTGGAGGACAGTGGAGCTTCAGACCCCTAAACACCTCTGGTGCAATGAACTGGCTCTGCTGTCTCAGCCCCCGGTCTCGACTCCTGGGAAGTACAGGAAGGGTTGAACTCAAGGGCTTCCAAGGCATCCTGGAGCTCAGAACAGGAGGGGTAGGTGCAAGGGAAGGGATCTCTCAGCAGGACATGGTGTCTCACAACAGCATCCAGGAAAGGAAGGTATAATGGGAGTTGGCTAAGCAGAATGCTTTGATTTGGCTTTCAACAGCACTCCTGAGTTTATGTTGGATTGGGAAGGGTTTAGGTTACAGTCCTTTCTGGTACTGACAGATAATCCAGTGGGGCAAGGACATCCATTCCCTTTTCACGTGTGCATCCATGGACTGCTGGGTCAGGAGGTGCTGAGAGAAAAGAGAGCATGGAGCACAACGTGTCTGCAGAAGCAGGGATGGGGTAGTGGGGTGATGGCATATGCATAAGTCATTAGCTGTGAACAGGGTTATCCGAGTTGCTTTGAAAAGGTGTAACAAGTTTTCCAGCCTGCTGTGAGCTGGTGTGCTAGTTTATGTTGACATGGTGCTAGGAAAATGGGGAGTACCTTAAACGGGAAGAAAGCTGTTTTCCTCATCCAGCTGTTCGTCCCCATCTCCCTGTCCCTCTCCGTAATGAAAAGGTTGTGGGGTGTTTGGGTTTTTCCCCTCTGACTCCTGCTCACATCATAGTCTGTGTTCAGGTTGGGGCATGCTGCAAAACTGCCAGCCTACTCCAAAGCCCTGAGCTGATCTTCCCTTCCTCCAGAATCTGGGGACCTGAATGAAGGCATCTGTACAGGACTTGGGGCTTGCTCTGGCTCCCGCTCAGTTAATGTGAACAGCCTGGGGCTGCCCTCCCACAGTGGCAGTGCTGCTTGTTGGCCTCCGGAAACCCGAGGGTGCTGCCTGCAGGAGGAGGAGAACAGGTGTTTGCTACAGAGACCTCAGCCAGGACACAGGGAACAATCATTCTGTAGGCTCTGCGTGGGCAGCACTAAATACAGCTTAAAGAGGAAGGAGGAAGAAAACTTTTACCTTGTGGATGTGCATTTGAGGTAGCTCAATGCACCCGCCTTGCTTATATGTCAAAATATGGAGCAAGAAGCAAAGCCTCAAGAAACACAAGGCAATGTGAAGTCAGTGGAAGAGACCTTAGAGATTAGGGTGTGGGTTTTCCCTCCAGCATGCTTAGGAACATGAGGGCACAAAGATTAAAAAAAAACCTGAGACGAGACGCCACAAATTGCTCTAGGCATGAAGCTACTCTGTAAATGGAAACATTTAAAGTATCTTCCAAAGGCAAGAATCAGGTTTACAAATGCTTAAACATCTTGTCTTTTTTTTCCTTTTTTTTGTTTTCTTATTATTTAAAAAGGTAGCAGAAATGAAAAGTGGATGCATGGGGAGAAGGGAGATATGTTTGACAAAACACATTTGATTCAGCCTCTTTGAAAATTTTAAGAGACAGTCAGAATGGTATGGCCCTTTGGACCTCTCTTCAGCACAAGTCAGATGCTGTGGCCATGCTTTGGAAAGAGGGGAACAAGAAGGAACTGATTATATCTGGGCCACAGATGTGAAACAGATCTGCAAACGTTTTAGCTTCTATTTTGTAAAAGCTCATTCTTGAGTCCTCATAATACCAGATCCTACAGTTGATTATAATTTTGCTTTGTAAGTGGCTGTGAGAAACTGGTTTAGTAATTCAATAACTAGACTGTGGGAAGCTGTGCAAATTCCTTCAGCAACTTCATCTTGTGGGGACTAAAATATTCCTCAAACATTTAGCTACTTTTGTTGTTCAATAATCTCTCTCTTTGTCACTAGCAGGAGCAGGACTTTGAATGTTGAATTGAATTTTAAAGCAAAAATCAAAATGTGACACCAGACAAATTTCAGGGCTGCTCTCTGGTCAAACATCACTTTATTTTTCAACAGTGTTACTGAGGGAGGAACCTGATTCAAGCTGGGCTTTCTCCAAATCAAAAGCACATGAGGTAGCCCATGGCTATTTAGGTGATTTACCACCCACGACCAAGGGAGGGCTCAGTCAGGATAGCCACTGGTAGTCTCTGGCAGGGAGGGGCTCTCTGGCTGCTGTTAAATGTGGGATACCCCCTCCAGCAAACTCAGCTCGTTTAACCCTCAAGGCTTATTTCTTGTATGTGAAGCCACGCTTGTCTTCTGCTCAGATGGTGTGGTGGTGGGATTGCTGGTGGCACTGGGTGTTACTGGTCTCTTCCCACAGTGACACCAATCAGGGCTCATTTGCAGGGTGGTGATTCCTCTTCTAGATTTTGGGACAGCAGGAAAAGAGGTCCAAAAAATTCTGCTACGTCTACCCAAGCTGGTTGAAATGGCTTTTCCCTGAGCATGTCTCACCTGTCCTCAGAATAAAAGCCAGTGACAGCCTTGTCCGGACATCTTTCTCCTTAGAAAGGAAATGTTGTCCCTCCTCATGTTCACAGCTGTGAGGATCCAGCACAGGTTCGTGGCAGTGCTTGAGGGAGGCTGCTGTCTCCCTGAGCTGGGGAAGGGACAGCAGGGGCAGGGATAGGCTCTGTCCTTCAGTGACCCTCAGCACCATATGCTGTGGGGGTGGGTTGAGAAGAAGGAAGGGAGGAAGATGCACTACATAGAAATGGAGAGAGAAAATAAATTCAATCAGAAGAATAGTATGCTAAGAGGCATGAAAAGAAGGTGAAAAAGCTGTTTTCTTGTTTTTCATGGCATTAAGGGACAATGCCCTTTGAGTGCTTTGCTGATCCCCTTTATCACAGGGCCTTGGCAGGGAGCGAGGCACCGGAAGGATCTTTGCTTCCATCCCAAAGGCAGTTTGTAATCTGATTCCTGAAATGGGTCTTCAAGCTGCAAGGAAGCTCTGTAGGTGTTTGGGTTTCTTTTTTTTTCCCTTTAAACAGCTTAGCACCTTCTAAACCTGGCAGAGTGTTCTGGGAGCTGGGCCAGGACTCTGCCCTGGGCCCTACCCATAGTCCCCATTGTCATGAGATGTCATCTTCTGCCAAAGACAAGTAAGAGTCATCCCACGGCTGTCCCCCGGCGTACTGAACGGCCAAGGGCTGCCTTACCCTTGGTCAGTGGTACAAGGGATGGGGCGAAGGCAAGGGATGCTGCAGTGCAGTGGGTTGACCCAGAGTCTTGGGTCCCAGGTAGGACACAGAACTGCTGGCACAGGACTCGGCCTCATTGCTGAGGTCAATTATCCGTCCTGCTGTGCTCTGCTCTTTCCAGTTTCTAGCAGCTGGTCTTGCACTGCGTGGCATGGATGTACCTGGGGTGTGAAAGCAGCCAGGAGGCAGTGAGCTTTGCCTCAGAGGGCTGGGGTGGTTCTTGCCTTTTCCCCATCCTTCTCTTCAGCTCCCCAAGTCCAGGTGTCAGTGTGCAACTGGCTGCATGCGGGGCTTCCTCAAAGCCAAAGCTTTGCTGCAGTGGAGAGGAATCCAGATGCAATCTTGGCCTCTTTTCACAAGACTAAGTCAGTGGCAGCTGGGATCCTGTCTAGTTAATTATTTTCCAGGGAATAAAAGACAATGTTTTCTGTTTGGTCTCTGTAATGAATCCATCATTTCTTAAGGTATGATGTGCAGACAGACACGGAGAAGCAGCTGGTGTCCTCAGCTCTGTGTTCATGTTGGTGTCTGGCTGAGCAGCTTCATTCTGGGACGGCAAGCAGCTGAGATCTTTGGTTTCACTCTGGGGCCATTCCTTTCCCAAGGGAGACAGGAGACTCATCACTCCTCAGAAACATCCCAAAAACTGCTGACCCTGAAAACATGGAGTAATCTGCGATTTCCAGAGTGCCTCCCTTGTCCTTTTCTCCTGCAGCTGTTTCCCAAATGGTTGACTTGAACTCAGAGCACTTTTGGGTTCACAGAGCCTCTATGTCACCAATTGTAAAGGCAGAAACTTTCTCCTCCATACTGCAGTATGAGAGCTGCAGTGTGCTGCTCCTGGTGGGTTTCCTTCTCCCTTGACTGTTGCCTATGAGCAGCACAGGCTGTGCTGTGGTACAGCACCCCCAAACAAACCCCTTCAGCCCTGTGTCTGGGGACTGCAAGGAGGTTCTGCATAACTTGGTATTCTTGTCACATATAATGTGTTAGGAGGATCTTATCTTCACTGTCACTGGGGAGAAATAAGACCAGGTTTTAGAGTACTTTGGGTATTAACTTGACAGCGGTGGACTAATGGTCAGACTCGATGATCTTAGGGGTCTTTTCCAACCAAAATGATTGAATGGTTCTTTGAAGAAACTGATCAGCTTGAAGCACTCATGGTTGGATGAGGGCAAAATACAATTCCTGTCTTTATCTGTATAAAGACCTGTTTAATATGTCTAGTAACATGCTGGAGCAAAAGAATTATTTGTGAAGAGAGACGTACTTGTTAAGCACTCGGTGCTGCCCACGTACACAAATTCATATTTTTTTAATAAAGGGTTTTTTTTAATAAAGATTTTGCAGGTTCCTCATCCAAATGTGCTGACTGTTTCTTCTCAGTGTATAGTGGGCAGGGTTAGGCTGGCTTTGTTCCTTAGGGCCACCAGTGCCTTTCAAATGCCAGGTGTTCCTACTTGTGATAGAGGAGCCCAGGAGCACCTGGGCTTGGGGTCCTGTGTGTCATCCCCATACCACTGTCTTACCTGTCCCTGCAAGCAAAACACTCAAATTCAAGCTGCCCTCTCCTTCACAAGGGCCATTGTCTCATTCAGCTGTTTGGTCATTAGGATCTTGGGGCAGACAAGGTGTTATAGTTAAATGGGAAAAGCTTTGCTGTCCACCCATCATCATTGCTGCAATCCTTCCTCTGTGGCAATGCTTTCCTAACTTTTTGTGTGATTGTCCTGAAAGCTGGTGATAAACAGTTCCTGTTTGTGGGCAAAGACAATGCTGAGAACTGTAATGGCAGACTAAGAGAAGAGAGAAAGGGCAGCCCCATCCCTGGGGTTGCACTATGAAGGAGTGGCAGCTGTAGGATTAGCTCTTTCCCTGCATAACTCAAGGGAAACTTTCCATAAACCACTGGCACCACTGCCCAATATGAGTTCAGCCTCTGCAGTTCTACATTATTTATTTCTTTTCCCCCTAGAGGTCTCTTGCACTGACGTGTTCAAGTGCCTGTGAAACACCTGTGCACTTTGAACATGTCCCTAGTGCTGTCTGCAGGGTCTACCTGCTCTGCCTGGGTAATCTGTGCCTCTTAGAGCACCTAGAGTGGGGCACTTCACAACAGAGGTGCATCCACAGTGGGAGAGGAGCACACAGAAAGCACTCTGGCACTCGGCACATCTGGAGATTGTGCCAGTTAGGAAAGGCAGGAGAGGAACTTTTCATTATTCTTTGTGTTTGGAGTGACTGATGAGGAGGCACATGGCCAGTGCAGGCTGTTACCTTATGCAGGGTGAAACTGTGCATGTTTTGTTCCTGGGAATAGCCCAAAGGTAAAGATAAGCTCTTTTTTCAGGTCAGTAGCTGTCCCTTAATCACAGGCCAGGAGGGCTATGTCTTCCTCTTCTTGCTCCTTACCAGTGTGGGTGAATGAGATCTTGAGTCCTGCTCATTCCCTCTCTAAGCTGGGATCCTCCAGCAAACCTTGATGAAAAAGCAGAAGGAGAATGCTGATGCTCTGTCAACCAGCAGAGAGTAGGGTGTGAGTGGAAGAGAGGAGGAAGACCTCCATGCTGAGAGCATACTGAATTTCAAGACTTTGGAAAGTTTTTATCATCCCAGAGCAACCAGATGATTGTTCTCCCTAAAGAAACTTAGTTCAACTTCTAGGCAACCATAAGGAAGCACAGAAGAGCAAATGGTTGACCTGGGGGCTTTGCTGCCTTGTCTATTCTTCTAACAATCTGTATGCGAAAACCACATGTTGAGGGTTTGATGCTCAGCAAGGAGCTAACTTGGCTTACAGTTATCTACCATGTCAGCACAGTATTCATTCAAGTGCATAGAGACAGAGAGAAATGCAGCTATGTGTTGTTCATACTGCTATTTTCCAGCAAGGGGATATGGCACACATGGGAACATATCAATACTTCAGCTTTTTTATACCAAATTTCTATTTCAGCTAATGTAGAGAGAGAGAGTAAAAGAAACTGATCAACAGGCAGGAAAAAAAATCTATAAAACCTTGCTTTGCAGTTCATCTGATAAAGGAAATATGTAATGTGTAAACCTTGTTTCTCATCAGGCTGATTCACATTTGTGTAACTCTGATTCTTCTGTCCCTCGCACTGTTATTTTCCCTCACATCACATACCTCTGTCCTAAGCCAGTATAAGGATGGTCAGAACAATGTTTTTTGTTTGAAGCAAGAGAGGAGATGTGTACACTACCTGTGCTAGCAACTCTGAACAACTGGAGAGCATCTTTGTATATGTATTTATAAATGTATTTATAAAGATAACACCATCTCTGAACTCTCCATTCATTGCACTATTGCCAAACATAAGAAGCTAAGACAATTGAAATCTGCCAGCATGAGAAAGCAGGGAGACCTAATGCTGCCACAGTGACCTGCACATGGATGGTGCTGCACTAACCAGGACCATGGGACAGACCCTTGGCTTTGTGAGTGACCCCCTTGACTGGTACCCTCAACTCCTTCTCAGCCTGCAGTCAAAAGAGGCTTCTCACGTGGGATATCTGAGTCTCTAGGCAGGGAGTAACTGTGCAACTAAATACTCAAAAGCCAAACAGTTTGAATCCCTCCGCTGCTCACACCCCAATGCAACTCTTCCACTGTCTAATATGTTTGGATGGATCTGTTCCCTCCTGACATCTCAGTCATGGAAAAGATGCTACACGGGCTTTGGGTGAAGAGTCAGCAAAAACTGGAAGGTCATGGGGAATAGGAGTGCTTCAGGGTGGGCCCCTGTGGATGTTTCCATTGGCTTGGCTCAGTGCCATGATCTTCAGTGGTTTGCATTCACACTGGGCTCCGAGCTGGACCAGCCTGTCCAACAGTTCAGGAACTCAGGAGCTTTGTGTCTCACATCAGGGCCCCTGCACTGACTCCAGCTGTGACCTGAGCTTTCAAGAAGAGGTTCAGACAGGGGACCCAGTGTTTGGTTTTCCATTGCACTGCCAGACAAGAATATCCTGTCGTTATGTGGAATCACTGAAAACTTTAATACCACCCCTAAAACCTCCCTCCCCTCCCAAAGCATTTTTCTGGGTCTTAGCATATTAGGGAGTAGCTACAGACTCCCGCAGCACAACTTGCAGGATTGGGTGGTCTTGGCAGAGTAGCTGCAAAGGGCATTGTGTTTAATAAAAGGGCTAAACTTTACAGTTAGGGTTTTCCCTATGTCTTGAAGTGAGATTTGGTCTTTGGATGTTAAGTGCTGGGCTGATGAACACAGAAAATACAAACTGGCTCCCTGCGTCCCTCTGGCAGCAAGCAGGCAGGCATTTTTCTCCTGCTCTGGGACACTCGGGGCAGATTCCCTGCAGATTCCTACTGTCCTTACTAAGGAGGCATGATTTGCAGCGGTGCTGGGTGCCTGCAGGTGCTGCCCTCCGCAGGGGCAGTCCCGGTGGCTCAGCACCGCTGGGAATCAGGCGAGGCGGTCCCGGCAAGGGCGAGGGCAGGGGGAGCAGGGCCGGGGGAAAAAGAGGAGCAGCCGTGCTTGCTGATGCTCAAACATAGGTCTTCCAATGGAGGGACATGCCGCAGGGCCAGGGCTCTCGGGCCCCACAAGTCAAATTGCACAGAGTCACAGTTAGTCGTCATCATCGTCATCATCGTCGTCGTCGTCGTCATCATCGTCATCGTCATCATCGTCGTCATCATCATCGTCATCGTCATCGTCATCGTCGTCATCATCTTCGGTATTTATCTTCCCAGAAAGCACGTCCTCTATCCAGTCCTCCAGCTCCTCGGCTGTGGGCAGGTCATCATCATCTCTGATGTCCATCCAGACGCTGTCAGCCTGTGGGGACAGGTGATGAGGGGTTAGCTGCCCTCAGGGACACGGGGAAGGGGCGGGACACAGCTCTTGGGGGGGTGAGGGCTGGCGCAGGCTGGGATGCAGGGCATTGGCTTCCTCTTTCTCCAGCCTGTGGGCAGGCTCAGCCAGAGCATCTCTGCCCATGTATTGGTATTCCCCACTTCCCCAGGGAGTGCTGCTGTGTCTGGCCAGGGGCAGTGGGACTGGTCAGCATCTTTATGGGACTGTGTGGTGCTGTGTCCGCTGATGGGATGTATGCCTGCTGCCTACACCTGTGAGCATTCCCCACCCTATACAGATGGTTCTGTAAATTCCAAGTCTATGTAAAGAGATATCAAAGAGACCTCTGCTAGCACCCACTGCATCACCCCAGTTTGCAGGACATCACAGTGGTTCCCTCCTTCCATCCAGAACCCTTCTGAGACCTCTTCCTTGGAGCCTCCACAAGACCCTGTTAGCACTCTTTCTCCCCGACCTCTTTTACAATCACCTTTGCCTCAGGACCTTGCTCTGGACTTTCCATGTGTGATAATGGTTCCTGCTCTTGGAATACTCTTCCCTTAGATCATCTCAGCCATTCTCCCATGCACACCATGGATCTCAGCTGAAGAGTAGTGAGAAACACCAATGCCCTGGACTGCAGGTGCTCCTGGTCTTTCCCTCCAGCTTTATGCATTACTTCCATAACCAAAAGGGATGGGTGAATTCAGTAAGAACACAATGACAAATTTGTGACTGTTACCCAGGGACAGAAAGATTATTTGGTCTCTGAGGTCTGGAAATGAAAGTTTTGCTCTTTGCTTTGCTATAGTTTCCTTGGGTAAATGCCTGGGTAAGCCCCTTTCTGTTCACTATGTCCCCTCCATAAAATAGAATCAGCCTCCTGTTTTGCAGAGACGCTGTGAAGCTATCTCATTCAGCATTTGATGTTGCAGAAGCAACTTCAGAAGACAACTACCAACTCTTGCAAATGCATCCAACTTCTTTCCCTGTCTGTGGTATTTAATTCTCTTTGATTTATGGCTTGCTAAAAAGGCAGACCAATTTCTGCTTAAGGAAAGCTGTGTCTCCCATACAATATTTTCCTCCTAAATCATCAAAACTGCAATAAAAAAGAACTCTGGAGAGGCATGCAGTCCTTGCTTCACTCAAACGTTAATGTCCCTAACCTCAGGACTGTTTGTGTGGAAAAAAAGTGACACTTTTAAATAATGGGAAGAGGAGTGGCTCCATTTCACCTTACAGAGGTGCTGTGCAAATAAAGAGTGATATTTTGCAGGGCATCATGGCCCTAATCCTGAGCCACAGTCACCACAATGTGATGAGCCAGCTGGGGCTACTGGGAGCTCTGGTGTTTGCATTGGCACGTTTTTACAGAAGTGATAGGGTCACGAGGGTTATGTCCACTGAAGCCAACAGCAAGGTGGCTTTGTACCTGTGTAACTTGGCTGAATGCAGTGATGTAACACTGAAATAACAAAATAAGCTCAATGTTTGTTTTAGATATCACCTGCCAACCTAAAACTTTCTTAAATCTCTCTCGAGAAATAAAAAAAGGACTTAAGAGGAATGAAATAAAACCTGCAAACACTGTAATCAACAACCTGAAACATTTACTATATCAAGGCCAGATAATGCATGAGTTTTTGCAGGTCTCTTGGTGACTGATGAATAATAAGGCATATATGTTCTTACCTAATTCTGCTTTCTATATTATTCTCATGCCACTGATAATCCTACTTCCATGAACTTTCATTGATTGCTGTTTAATGTAGCTTTGACGTGACTTAAACATGACCGGTCACAGTAAATATAATGAAGAGAGATACTGAATTAAGGGCTAGTATTAAGGGCATAAGACTGGAAGACTTGGGCTCTCTTTCTGGCTTGTCCATTCATTTCTCTCATGGTCTTAGGTGACAGGTGCTATTTTGGCCCTTTTTCCTTTTGTCTCTCCCTTAACAATTCTGCTAAGAAGCATTAACTCTCTGGGTCTTCACTCTCTAGGTTTCTGGCCCATGGTCTGGTGGAGTACTGCTCTATTACAGGCAAAAAGCTCACATGCAGCCAGGGCTGAAACTACTCCCTGACTCCCAAGTCAGCATCTCAACTGCCTCAGTGGGATAAGCAAGATCCAGGGGCTCTGCTTTCTTCATAACACCATTGCTTTGCCTTCCCTGCCACATCTCCCGAGTTACAGCCTTGCAGCATCTTGTAACAGGAGGCACAACCATCCGGTACCCCCTTTCTGTCCCTCTTCTTCTGGGGTAATACAGGAGAGAAGATGTGGAGGCTGGTAGCAAGGTCAGTGTTGAGCCAAACCAGCACCCAGCTCCACACATTTTTCCCAATTTTAAGTCCCTCTCTCCTCTCTTCTGATGAGACATCAAGTTCATTTAGAACTCAAATTTCAAACATGAAGTCAAGCACCAATTTACAAACACTTCTATGGTGGAGAGATTTCTGCTTCCAGAGACACATACCCACACAGGTTCATTTTAAAGAGATTAAAACAAACACCCAGCACCTAAACATTAAAAATAAAGTAAGGTGATAGTTTAGGCAGGAGCATGCTGCATTATGAGCTCTCTATCATCTGGACCATTATTGTCAGAAAGAGGAAAGAATGGTTTCTCTCTGTGTCAGGGCTGTTTCATTGCACTCAGCAGCTCTCCTGAGATCTCTAATGGTGAGGGTCAGATAGGTCCCTCTCCCACCTGCCTTAAAAGCTCACAGTGTATGGGCAACCTGAGATCAGTCCCATGGCTTTCTGGCTTGTAGGCAACCACAGAGAAAACACTAGCTGCTAGAAAGTTGTCCCAGTAGCACAGCTACTGGGTGGGTGCTGTGGGTGCTGTTGCTCCCTCAGCTGTGCCAAAGCAGCACCTGCCTCTGCAGCTTTGCCTCTGCAGCTGCTGCCTGTGGGATGGTGTGGAAACCTTCACTGCCACCAGGTGTGGGGCAGGCAGGTCTCCTCTTCCCACCCAAATCCCACTAGCATTACCTGTACAGCAGTGGCTGAAGGGGAGGGGGGCCTGGATGAACCCCAGCGTACCCTCCTTACAGCAGCAGGATCCCTTGATTACCAGTTTATGTTGCACTTCTGTTGAGGCTGTGTATTTATTTAGCTTTTTTCAAGCTATGCAGTTTCTCCCAGTCATCTGTTGGGGATAATCTTTCCCTCCTACACTCAAGCTGTGCGCTTTTGCTTCTGTACAAAAAATAACAACCTCCTTTTACTTCTCTTCTCCTCCCCTAAGCATGGCTTTCTTTTCCCCCTACACACACATTTTCTCCAAAAAGTCACCCAAGCTGTCGGAGCAGGGAATGGACAAAGGTGCATCTGTGAATTGGGGTGGAAATGCAAGACCTTGAAACCAAAACTGGGCAAAGCCCTGAATCCCAGGCCACAGAGGCTGATACTGTCCCCAGCAGATGTGGTCTGTGTGTGATTTGGCAGCAGAAACACACTCAGACTAAAGCCCTCAAGCCTGACATCAGAGGTGTTACAAACCCTTTGGCATGGGTTTGTGGGAAGAGTGAGATCTTTATATTTTTTCCCTGTTCTACCTCACTTAACAGTGGAAATCCCAATGATTCCAGTGTCCCTTAGGACCCAACCTTTCCAGCATCCTCATTTTGGGATCACTGGATTTTCTGGGCACATGCTACTCACGTCTGTGACGTTCACTATCCCGATCTGTGGTCTGAACAGGTCAATCTTGAAGGTCTTCTCCCAGTAAGTGATGAGCTGCAGGAGTGAGACACAAGGCTCAGTCAGGAGTGCCTGCAAGGCCCTGTTGCATTAGTTCAGTCAGCTGGGCTGGGGAGTGAGGAATGTGCATCCATGTGTGCACAGGAGAGAGGAGAGGCTGAATGCAAGCTTGGGCTGCCACACGTGGCAAAGGAAAGTGCTGAGTCCAGAGGTGTTCCCAAGACAAGGAACACCTCTGGATTCAGCAGGCCCAAACAAGCAGCTTTCAGGGGGATGGCCTGTGGTCCAGTTTCCCATCCTTCCCTGTCCCAGATTCCCTGGGGCAATTCCTGCACAAGTACACCCCCTCATGCTCATCCCATCCATAAGTTAAACCAAGAAAGGCAAAAAGCCTCTGCCACTCACCAAAGGAAAGTCGTCAGGGTCAATCCAGACAATGCTCAGGTCGGGATTATCGGTGTTGTCCCTGGCAACCTGCTTCAGGATTTCCAGGAACTCAAAACCATCTGAAATGATACATGAACCACTGCAACTCTCCTGCAAATGCACAGGCACCTTTTTTTTTTTTTTTTTTTTTTTTTTTTTTTTTTTTTTTTTTTGCTTCTGGGGTTTCCAGCTTCCCTGGCTCCCCTATGCACACAGGAGTTGTTTATAGTTCTCATTAAAATGTTGTCTCCCAGCGCTTTCTTTTGATAATAAGGCTTTTAATTTCAAGCATCCTCCTCGGGTACTGAAATTAGTTACACATGAATTAAGCCCCATAATCCTTCTGTGGAGTGGAACAATGTCACTATTTTCTTGTGGCGAGGAGGAACTGAGCCCTCAAGAGGCCAAAGCTTTCCGATTTGCAGATGGCTCTGAGAAGCACCGATGACATGGCTTTTCAGGGGTAGGTTGCTTTGTGTTTCCCACAAGCCTATCCCACACCCAGCCCTCAGCACTCTCCCAGAGCTGCACAGCAAGATGGATGCAGACTTAGGGAGTGAATCCTGGTACTGAGGCAGAGGGAACGACGTTTTTTTTCCCAGGCAATCATCCATGTCTATCCAAAATGTGAGTTCTGGCTAGCACACCTGCTAGCATAAACACCCAGTAGGTGTTTACAATGCAAACAAAGCATATGAAAATGCACTTTCTTGAAGGATGGAGAGTCAAAAAAGGAAGAAAATAGGCTCCTACCTGGGTCATCTTCTTCAGCAAAGGCTACAATGTGAATACCCTCCATGTCATCCTCCTGGAAATAACACAACTATTACTGACGGACCAGGAAGAGAGGACAGAGTCTGGGTGGTTGCTGGAGATAGGAGCAGTGGGATGCCTTCAAAAAGGACAATTACAAAGGAAGGCTTGACTAGATCCCCACTGAGAAACCAGAAATGGGAGCTGAGGGGAGGCTGACTCATGAAGGTATTTAGTGCTGAAGGGGGTAGTTTGGGTAGTGTTGCTGAAACTCTGCAGATAAAGATTAGGTGGACATCATTATGGCAATGGCAAAGGAGCTTCTGATAATGTGAGGCAAAAGCTTCTCTGCAGAAAAGGTCAAAGGCTCTCTAGGATGAGAATAGAGGCTCCCCCTTCATGTCTGAGGCCACCTACCCTCATTAATTTTCAGCTCCCAGGGGATGGTTTGCAAGGAAACAAATATCTGCCACCATGCTCAGCTCCAAAACATGCTCCTTGGGGCCAGCAAAGGAGGTTTTCTCACAATATGAGAGGTAAGGTGGCCCCTATTGGAAGGTGAAGAGTCTCTGCTTTAGGTGAGGGTCTCTGTGAGCAGTGAGGAAAATTGAGTGGGGGGCTCATTTCAGAGCTCCAATGAGGGGAGGACAGAAATTACAGCCCAGTGGATTACTTTTCTCCATGAAACACATGAGTAATGATATTGGCAAAGGCCAATGGATCTCCTGGCAGGTTCATCATCTGACTGCTATGAATGTCATCTCTGAATTATCCCATGGATCAGTTTCGCCTCCCTCACCCGCTGTCGGTCCCAGTTTCTATTTCAATTGGTTTTAATACAAGAAAAAATTCCCATCTAAATGCTAATTTCTTTTCCCTTCCGAGACCAGAGGTGACAAAGCCACCATCAAATAGTGAAAGGAAAAAAAACCCTGAAAGATTAAGTGGAAAACATTATCTTTAGAAACAATAGCGGATGCTCAGCCTTTGTGAACGTCTTCAGGGAATATGTTTTCACCGGAACATTCCAGGCAGATTTATTGGGATTCAGACCACTTACAGCTGGAATAATTTACACTGTTGCTTTTTCTTCATATTCACCAGCAGCATTGTCAGACAGCAAAATAAAAAGTATATATATATATGCCATATATAATTACATGTATCTACTGATATAATGCAGCTCTATTCTGACCTACAAGGCAGCAAACAAAACTGGACTAACTCCAGTGAAGGCAGTGAAGATGTTGTGAACTAGCAGTGAGATCAGAATCCAGCCTCCTGTCTTCTGTAGTTATGAGCCCACTGCTTGCAGCAGAGGTAAGCTTTATATTCCTAGGCTGCTGGTTGAGCAAGCATCCCACCAATGGGAATTCACACTTTTCATGAGGCTATTTTAGAATATGGTCCATATGAAAGTGAAAACCCTGCACATGTAATTTGGGTCTCACTGAAGCGCCATTAAAAACCTTGGAGGGGCTTTGGTGGATCTTGGAAGCTGTTTTCTATAAGGAATCTGTATTTCAAAACAAAATGAAAAGCTATTGTGCCTAAGTGACTCATAACTCCTGGTTTAGTTTTATTACCTCTTGCCTTGCTGTATTAAAGACTCCCAAGGTTTTTGCCACTTTGGAGTCCTGTGGTGTTTCATGTTACACAGCCAAGATGGGGACATCTAAATGCTGCTATAAATGTGTCAAGTATTTTGGAAGAATGACTGCATCTTCCTTAGTGTCTGTAAAGCACCTGTTCAGCTTTGTTTTTCAGCATTCCTCTGGGACTTGGGAGCCCCTGACTAGCTTTCAACATCATATTCACTCACAGTGAAGGGATAATTTGTTATACACAATTTTTCTTTCATTTTCACCCTCTCTTCCCCACGTGCAGACCTCGAGAGTCCTCTGTGTGTGATAGGGGACAAAATCTGGGTTAGTTCTTCACTGTTGCTGATTTGCATCTTGTTTGCACTGTGAGAAGTGCAGTCAATGCATGATCTGCTTTGAAATCTGTGTAATTAACTGTACTGCCTGCCTTCACTTACATTTTGAATTGTACAACTGCTCTGGGACTTTTACAAGGATATGTAGTGACAGGATGGGGGTGGATTTAAACTGAAAGAGGGTAGATTTAGACTAGACGCTAGGAAGCAATTCCTCCCCTTGAGGGTAGTGAGGCACTAGAACAGGTTGTCCACAGAAGTGTTGGATGTCCCAGTCCCTGGAAGTGTGCAGGGTCAGGTTGGATGTGGCTTTGAGCAACCTGGTCTAGTGGAAGGTGTCCCTGCCATAGCAGGGGATTGGAACAGAGGATCTTTAAGGTCCCTTTGAACCTGAACCAGTCTCTATGATTCTGTGAGTTCCCATGAGACATCTGCACAATCTCCATAGCACACCCAGTGAGCAGGCCACAGAAATCACCCCACCAGCAGCTCCAGTGTCCTCAGCACCTGGCTGAGATGGAGCATCCTTGGGCAGGATCACTACACCAGCCCCACACCTGCCTGGCACACTGTTTAGCTTTCTCTCTTCCTCCTGTGAAGCAAGCAGGAGCCAGCCCAGCTCTCCATCACTGCTGCACAAAGCCTCTGAGCACCCTGTTTGAACTGAGGCTCTAGGCAGCACAGACAAGGCTTTCCCTTTTTCCCAGAAGAGAGAGAGTAACTTTGCAAGGAAGGAAAGGTTATGTTTTGCCCAGGCAGAGGCTAGAGCTCTTGAGCAGCAGTTTCTTGTTGGAAGCTGGCAGGGGACACAATGGTTCCCAGCACGTGTGCTTACCCACGTCTCAAACATGTCCTCTGGGCGCAGCTTCCTCAAGGTGGCCCTGAAAGGAAAACAGAAATGTTATTTGAGGACATATCCAGCACTGCCACACATGACACTGTCAGCATCACAGGAAAGGTCACCATGGCACGTTTGTGGTGGCTGGAGCTAGCCACCACATTTTGAATGCAAAACAGGGGGCACTGTAGGTCAATTTATGCTTTTATTTTTGGTGATAAAACCCTGCCCATGGCCCCACTGAAGTCACTGCATGAAGTCACTGCAGCTACTATTTCTGCTTGGGAAGATGAGACACTTCTCTGTGCTGGGATGTGCTGATGAATTAGTCCCAGACATGGCAGACTGTTCTGTGCTGCCACAGCTCTCTCCACAGAGAGGAGCAGGCACAACTTTCCCAGGCACTGTCCTGGGAAAGGCTGTGAGAAGATCAGAGAAAAGAATGAGAAACAAATCTTATCTCCACTTGCTGCACCTATTATTGTGCACATGTGGAATGTGTTATGGAGATTTGTTTACTAAAGGGTGATTTCTTAATTGGCCACTGGTGATGGTGTTTGGATTTCAACGACCAATCTGGTCTGTCCGTATTGGACTGTCTGGAAGGATAATGAATTTCTTAATTAGTATAGTATAGTAGAATAAAGTGATTGATCAGCCCTCTGGAATCATGGAGTCAATGCTAATTATTACCCAGCTGGAGGCCTGTGATGACAATTCTGTCTGTGCTGAGAGCATGAGACCACATTCACTTTTTTTTTTTGGAGTCTCTGGAACATTCCTAATGGGCTCTTTTCCCCCTTTCTCCTGGTTTCAGAACAGAAATCTTTCCCACCTCTGCTAAAGCAAAGAAGACAGAATTAACTCTGGGAGGAAAATTTGGATCCTAACAACCACTGACATTTAAACCCTAATTCTGGTCAAAGCAATTTTTTTTTGAGAAGTAGTTCATAAAGGAAAAAAAAGATTCATTTTCAGACTCATCTGTAGCAGGAAGCCTGGCAGGCTGAGAGTTTACTGTGGTGTTAGAGGGACACCCAAGGAACACAAAGCCATAGTAGACAAACTCAAATCATCCTTTGCACATCTGCTTGCTGTGGTATCAGCTGTTTGGAGAGGATCCCTCAGCAGAGAAGGTCTCCCTGGCTGACCTACCCCAGGACCTGCTGCAAAGAGAAGTGTCAGTGTGTGAGGTTTTAGAACAGATTGGTAGGAGTGGTAGCATATTGGCAGAAACAGGTGGAATAAGTGAGATGTGTAACCTGTCACTTCAGTTTGCCTCACAAACAGAGCAATGGAAACAAGGGAACATTTTTTAGAGGTTCTTAATGCACCTGAGGAACCACAGAAGTGAGTTCCAGTTAGATCAGAGGAGGAGAATCTCCTGTGGATAAATAACATTGAAAGGTGGAAATGAATGGTCAGTCTTCATGACAGAGGGAATTTACCAATTAAGATTCATAGCATATTCTTTGGCACGATCATATGCATAACATATCCTCATATAATCTGAAAAAGATGGGAAATAGGAATATGGCAGCATTTGCCTATCATATCCAATTCTGTGGCAACCAACAAAGGCCTGACTATGAGTTGATACAGATGATCTCCTGAGACTTGAGTGTCTGCATGATAGACAGACATATAGCAAGCAACACACTTGCAGAAAACCAGAGGTGATTGTACAGGTGCAGCAATTGGTTCTAAATTGGCTGTAATTAATTTTTGCCTCTCAGGAAAGGGGCCCAGGTGTCACAAATTGAGACAGGATCAGCTCCAAAGGAAAAAGGCCAAAAGAAGGTTGCAAACAGTTGGGAAATGGCCAAAGAGCAAAACAGACCATTATGGCAGTGGACAGCTACACTGTGAGCCTCCATAGTGAAGTTATGTGCAGTTCTGGTCATCCCATTTCAGAAATGATATGAACAACTGAAAAAGGCACTTGGAAGTGTGGGAGTGGTAAGTGAAGGTATGGAAGGACTTCTGTATGATGATGATTAAATAGATAAGAATTCTTTATCTTGTGGCAGAGATGACTGAAGTGGGTTTTGGCAGGTATGCTAAAAAAATGGGAATGGTAACGAAAACATGAATTGTTTAGAACATGGCCAAGGCTCTAATAATGTCAAGATTGCAGATTTGATCCCTGCACAGGCCATTCACTTAAGAGTTGGACATGATGATCCTCGTGGGTCCCTTCCAACTCAGAATATTCTGTGATTCTCTTCCTACCTTAAGTATTAATCATTGCTCCTCTTAAGAAAGAGAGAGTAGGTGCCCAGATAAATTATTAGGTAGCAGGTATAAATGAAACAAATAACAATGGGCTTTTGTTAACAATACATATTTGAGCTGCTGAACTCATTGCAATTTGGTACATTCAGCGTCAAAATAGAAATATGGTAAAAACAGCTATAGAGATTGAAAAAATAGCCACTAAACACACGATCAGGGATACAGTTTTTGAACCAGCAAATCCTTTCATTGTTGATGATCCAAAACTACAGATTAAATCAGGTGAATGCATATTATGTATTTAGGCATACTTGTACTTGGCTTTTAAGATACTTTTCCTAGCTATTGTCTGGGGGAAGCTCTTGGAGAAAGGAAAGTCAGTGGGAAGAATCTGGCCACACCCAGGTGCACTGATTGCTGTGTTGACTCTGGATACTTCCCTGCATTGGAGGAGTGAAGCAGCTGGGGTTTGGGTAAATAAGAGCAGAATTTAGCCTCCATGAGGCTACACCACAACTGCAGAGAAGTGGGGGTCCAACCTCAGCATTTTGAATGTGAAAGAGGCATCAGCCCAGAGGACTGCACCATGTAATTTGTGTTTATGCAACTGAGAGTGAAATCTTGGCTGAGACCTTGGAGTGGCAGTGATCACCATTCTCAGATGGACACCCATCTGTGCAGCCTTGGATGGGTCACCCCACAGTGCTGAGCACCAGCTTCCTGACCTTCTTCTGTGAAGAGGATGAACTTTCCCCCCACAGCCTGCAGCTGCCCAGCTGAGCTGTCTATAGGGAACCAGCACATGGCACCTGCTGAGGTTGCTCCATTTTAATCTACAAATCATCTCCATGTCTGTCTAATTCCAGCCTGTGGCTTTAGATCCTTTACTGGTGGCAAGGCAGGATGAAGCACTTCTGCTCTGAGAAGCTCAGCATGAACTACTGGGAACATATTGCTGTCACTCCAGGCTTCTTCCCCTGCCATGGCAGCACCTTGGCAGGTTTGGGGTTTCAGACATATTGTTTTATGGACTCCTTTTAATTATTTTCTGAGCTTTGGCACTTGCAAAATACATGCCCACCCCCTTGCTTCTACCAAACATTACAAAACATCCTGAAATATCTAAGACTTGGGGAAATTCCACTGCAAGTTTGTGCTGGTGAAGAGTTTGCCTTATTAGGATAGAATTTAGATGGCTATGTTTAATCAGCCTTCTGATGCTGCTTGACAGAAAGAGCTTGGGGAAAAGAAAATGGGAAGGACTAAGGCCAAGAAGCCTAGAAGGTCAGCAAAGTGAATCGTGGGTACATGGAAGATAGAGGAGACCTTAATATTTCAGAAAAAGCAGAGAACTGTTTCTGGTGAGACTCAGATTCTGGAGATGATCTCCTGTCTGTGTCACACAGACCTCCAGCTGAGCCTGATTTGACATGCCCCCTCTATATAGATGGCCCTGCTTTCCTCAAACTCATCTGGCCCCTTGATTGTCTGCTGAGAAGTGCAGTTGTAGGAGCAGCAGGTAGCCTGTGTCACTCTCCTGAGAGGTGTTTCTAAGGGTATAAAAATACAGTACCTCTGGGCAGTTGTGCCCTTCTACTTAAGCCTCTGCTTTTACACAGGCTCAGCCTCTCTAGTGACTTCCAGGCTGTTTTTGTAGCTGAGTTCCTAAGCAACTGTGCAATAAACCTGACTGCAAAAAGCACGAGCATCCACAGCTCCTGCTGAGTTGATCAAGCACTGTAGGTGCTCAGCATCATTCCTACATAAGCTATAACAGCTGTGGCTTCTTCTCTGTGCCTAGAGTCAGCAGGAGCCTCTGAGGATATTGTGGTTCCTGTGAGTTTGGTCTGAGCTCAGAGATTGCCTCCAAACATATCTGACATCAGGAGAGTAATACACCCATTAGTAAAGCTGCTTTCGGGAAGGAGGAGATTGGACAGGATTTGGATTTGGCTTGAGAGGCCTTGGAGAGGGTCATCTTCTGTACAGACCTAAATTAAAAGCGTGGGCAATTAGGGCAAGGATTTCACTCTCCACTGCCTTCCAGCCTCACTGCTTTTTGAATGAGGACTAACCAGGGAGGAGGAAGAGCAGGAGGAGGGAAGCTGTGTTATCCCAGCTCCCTTGTGGTGAACTATTACTGCTGCACAGATATTTGCACCTCTGGGAGTAGGAAAAAACCAGCAATTTCACAATTTCAAACCTGGGTCAGAAAATCATCAAAAATGGTCATCAATCATCCTAATGTTTTTTGTGAGCGATGCCCTAGAGAGGCAAGGTCACAATGACAGATACCTTAACCCCCTTCCCTTGTCCAGGAGCATCCTGTATGCTACATACCTTCTGTGCTCTCTCACAAAATCAACCAGCTCCTCTTCTGAGTAAGGCTTATCAGGGATGTGAACAGGCTCATCCATAAAGGGTTCATAGAAGTCCACCTCATTCATCTTTAGGCCCAGCTTCTTGGCAACCTGTTGCAGTGCAGAAGTCACAGGTGAGAGAACCTGATGTGCCTCTTTGCCTACCCAGAGTCCTTGCTGCTGGCAGAGCTGAGATCAAGGTGTTTCTCCCAGAGTGTGCACTCCTAGGGATGGCCCGCAAAATAGAATGGATCTCTCCTTGTTTAAAAACCCACTGATGCCCCCTATGCTACTGGTATCAAGCAGAGGGGCAGAGCAAAGCCACAGCCCAGGGCCTGCTGACCTACAGGAGCTGGGTCCCAAACCCACACCAGGACCTGCCTCCATGCTGCAGAAATTGCCTTTTGTCTTGCAACAGGGCCAAAACATCAATGCAGACACCAACACCACAAAATCCATGAACGCTGAAAATGAGAAGCTGAAACCAGACAATAGATCTGGGAACATCCTGAGCTCTCAGCAAACAGGTGGTGGCATATGTGAGCTACCATGAAGATGTGTGAATGCTTACCCCTTTGTCAAAGGTGGCAAAGAACTTGACGTAGGGCTGGAATTGTTCAGCAGCTTCTTCAAATGCCTTGAAATCTGGATGGAGAAAAGGGGAATGAAGAAGATATTTCAAAGACAGCTGGCCACCCTCTGATCAGCCCAGAAGATATTGAGGGAAGAACAAATACAAATTACTGCAAACTCCATCAGATGATTGCCCAGTGTTTCTTCCAGCCTTCTGGGGTTTACAAAGAAGGATGATTTCATGTGCAGCAACCAAATGTGCTGTGCAGTCCTACAGTGTTCTTCAGGAAAGCTGTAGAACCCAGCATGCTATACTTAACTGGGGCTGAAATCAGTAGCTCTGTGAAACAGGTCCAGGGGGGTAGTTCAGCCTGGGAAATACATGGAGTTGCTCCAGCATTAGGGATTGCTGCCATTCCATAAACAGTCATCAGTTGTGATCAGGCAGGCTTCTCCCACTGCAGGAGGATGGGGCAGGAGCCAGGTAAGTTTTGCTGTAACTGCTACCAGGTCCTCCTGAGCCTCAGGGTTCAGGAAAGATGCTCTCAGCCTGGCAGGGGATTTTACAACAGGCATTTCCCACCTTTCTTCCAAGTAGTTATTTCTGAACAATGTTAGGGTCACAGCCCTGTCCAAGCTGCCCTGCAGCCCAATTTGAGAAAGATGAAGGGAGAGGTGGGTGGGCTGTTGCATTGCAGACCTGGTGATATGTGGCTTGTTTACCTAGGAATACCTGTCCTTCTGCTAAGGGCAGGACATGCCAGTGTGGGGTGCATACTGCCAGCACTTCCCAGATAGCAGGGAGAACACTTGGGGCTGGCAAATGAGACTGTGGGGCTTGATAGGGAGATTCTCACGTGAGAATTTTTCTAGGCTTGTGAAAGTTGGGTTTGCCCAGAATGGTCCCTGAGCTGCACATCCCTCAGGGCATGGGACCAGCCTTTTCCCACTCTTGGGGCTCAGCAAGGAGGAACAGGTCAGTGCCTCTGCCAGGCTATCCCCAAGGGCCCTGCTTACTGCTGCTGTATGTTTGCTATGGTATAGTATTTAATGTGTGTCCCCCTTTCCCGTCCCTCCTTCCTTCTTTGATCATTTGGGCTCACTGCTCACAAGAAGGGGCACTTTGCTCCTTTTAGTTGCTTCTCTCAGTGTAACTGAGCATAACTGAGCTGTTCTTTCAGCTGATTTTGGGGTGAGGTAAACTCACTTTTCTGTGGGAGCCCCTGGATTATGGCTCTCCTCTCTTGCCAGCAGACACTTTGAAGAAGGGTCACCCATGCTGGTGTAGGACTGGACTCATGCATTACACCAGCAGAAATTTGCCTGTAAACGCACTCAGCCTCCAGCAATTTTCACTGCCACAGGCTGCCATATACCACACCACCCTTCATGTTCATGCAGAACAGCCAGTGCCCATCCCCTAGAGCTCCCAGGCAGGCTGCAAGGCCCATGAGGAACATGTTTATCTTACGTTCCGAGTCTTCTCCCTTGAAGTAGCCAATGAGTTTGATTTCATCGTCAATCTGGTCAAAGGCCTGAAGCTCCAGCTTGCTGTTTATGACCTCCACGGGGTCTTCTAACAACTGCCATGACAAATGCATGTGGTAATGCAGTTATTTGCAGCATCAACCTATGCCTGGCAGGGTGTGTCACAAGCAGCCTAAGCAGGGAGAAAGAGGTCACCCAATTTCTCTGCTGTTGGAAACCCTGCTTAGTGCTCTATGCCTTAATGTGAGGAGCCGAGAGAAGAGGGTCACCTTCAAAGGGAGGTGTTCATTGCAGAGGTGGAAGCATTGAGAGGAGGCTGGTAGAGGACTGGGTAACCCAAATGAATGCTGAGGGACCTACTTTGATGAGGGATAAGGAGTAGCAATTGCATCTGGCTTTAAGGAGGCCAGGCTGAAAGGAGCTGGTGTGATCATCTGTGAATGATATCTGTGTATCTAAATCTCTATACATTTTTTTCAAGTGTCATTTGTTGGAAGAGGTCATTGCAAAGATCTTACTTTTGAAAAACATTAAAACCAGCATGCTAGAGGGTAGTCAAACTGGTTTGGAGCAGTAGAAGGTCTGGATGTGAATTTTCCTGGCTGGTCCTCCTCCTGTGCAAAATAGTTTAAATGTATTCTTTGGTCCTGCATACATCACAATGTTAATGAGGAAGTTGCAAGACCTGTCTGGCACTTTAGACTGTCATTGATCCAAACTTTGTTTCTCTTTTCTTAACTAGTCATTGTTGGTGAAAAGGTTCAGTCTGATTATTTTGACCAACAATAGTGGTATAAATCAAGTGTGTTTCACTAGAAGAAAAAAAAAGCAGGCAAGCCACTGCCTACAGAGGAGTAGAGAACCTCTAGGTTTATTTTGCTTTTCAGATGAGGCTGCCAAGGCACCACAGATGTGTCTGGTTTTATTTTCTTGCTTTGCCAGGTATTTTCTTTTCTGAGTGGAAAACACAAAACCAGAAATCCTTGCTCTCTTTTTTTTTTCACAGATTTTTCGGTGACACAATGCATGGCATAGCAAGCAAAACCTCATGAAATGCCTTACAGCATCCTTGAGAGTGATGCTCCGGTGTGAGGCTGTGCCTTTGCTGTGCCTGCAGCAGCATGTGCAATTTCCTGCTGCCATAATGGCCTGTGCCATGGGAACCTGGGATCCCACTGTTGCAGGGTCATGGCAAAGCTCTTCCCTGCCTGTGGCCCTTATGAGTAGGGCCCATAAGTCCCTGAAGCCACCTGCGTGTGTTTCGGTCACAATACCCGATGCACACAGCCACAGACATTGTCATGGGAGAGCTGAGGTCCTAGGGATCTGTTTTAATTCCCCAGGCATGGCTCTCCTCACCAGCAGTCCTGAACCACAGGTGACCATGTAGGCAACCTGTCACCCTGGGAAACAAACCCTTCCAGCTCTGCTGATCACCTTATCTGCATTACTGCATGGCCACTTACAAAGAAAGCCTCACTTCAAAGGAAAGCCAAGCCACTGCAAAATACTTTCATTTATAAAGCAAAGACCATGGGTTTTGTTGCCTCTCCTAGGAATAAAATGTAAATAAAGAGAAGTGTGACATGTAGATGTGGGATTCAGCATCACACTTGCATTTAGGCACAAAGGTGAGTACTTCATTGTGCCCATGCACAAAATGACGCAGGACCGTTTAGTTCTAGGACCCTGATCTCCTCTCACTGGTGGCAGTGCAATTTGGCAAGTTCACTGAAGAGTTGCTATGTCGCTTATGTCTAGAAATGGGCAAATAGTTTGCAACATAAGCCTTTTTCAATGCACTGAGCACTTTTTAGTTGCTCTATGAGAACCCTACTTCTTGATTATTATTTTTTTGAAAATAGCTCTTTTCTAAAAAGAAAAAAGAAAGAAAAAGCATGAAAGATTATGCAAATGGCAAAGTGTTTTCACACAAGATTGCTAACTGAGGTGGGTGAAGAGCAGGATTGTAGCTGATTTCTATTCAAATAATCTATATAGGAAAGAGGGGAGGTTGTCTCTAAGATATAAAGTATTTAGTATTATATAAGGGTACCACCTTTCCTGGGAACTCATGGTCAGAGAGGTATTGGGGAAGATGCCAAATGCCATCTCTACCAGTGAATAGCAAACAGGGATGAAATTTCAAAGGTACACTTGTTTTTTTAGCAAACTAAGTATTTGCAGGGTCTTCTCTGAGAGGTTTTATCTAGCTCTGAGCTTATCTGTGCTTACATCCAAGAGGAATTCCACCAAGACATCTGCAGACAGTTCCCCATCAAATTCAACCAACCGCTCGTCCTTAAAGACGTAGAGACTTCCCTCTTCAAGCAAGCCTGAAAGAAGAAGAGAGGAAACAATAAGTGGTTAACATGTTGTTAAAAACATGTTTAGTGCAGAGTGTCTTCCTTGTTATCCCAGCAATTCCTCCTGCAAAAATGCAATTGCCAGTTTGCTGTATTGGTCTAGTTAGAAAACAACCTGAGTAATGACACAGGGGACAGACTTCAGCCAGAACTGGTGCTAACTTCAAATGTTGAACTTTTCATTCAGGTCACAGTTTGGTCTCAGCTGGAAAAAATTCTTCACCAGAAGCTTGTTTTAGCTTGGCTGTCTATCTTGCAGTAAATACTGGGCTCTAACTGTCAGCTCAGATTGTAACAACCTGTCACTATATGGAAATTGGATTTTGATTCGGGTTGTCCTCACTGTCCAGAGAAGGCTGAACTATGTGAGCGTCACCAGTGACCTGAAAGTGAGCTTCAAACTGTCTGAGGCTTAGCTGACCTTGGCAAAAGGGTTAGAAACCAATGATAGGGATGCCACAGACTGCAGGGTGACAGATTTCAATGCTCTGTCAACAGACTGAGGACAGAGTGCCACAGAACCTTGTTGGAGACACCAAAATCAACAGCACTGGTCTCCTGTGATGCAGGATGGCAGGGTACCACTGGCCAAGGAGATTGGTAGTTTGTTCCTTCTTGGAGAGGCAGAAGCTCTTGTCTTTAGTTTAGTTCCCATTACCACTCACAGCCTCCAATTTAGGAAAGAAAATCACAGTCCAATATGCTTAAACCTTAGGTTTAGTGGTATATTTGTGTATTGCTGTATTAATGTGGCACAGTATTTCCGTATTGCTTTGTGGGCTAAAATATGAAGGGAGCTTCCCCAGGAAGGCAGCTGTGTCCAGGGTTGAGCAGTGCAGCAGCCTTCTACCTTTAGAGCAGAGTTCCTTTTTCACTCTGGGGAACAAGCCAGAGTGATTGGCACCTGATTGCCAAACCACTGCAAGACTGTGGCTGCCCCAGCTGTTGACAGGGGTCAGTGGGTCGTGGGGCTGATGACATTTGGGGGATTAAGTGTTTTCCCTCTATATTCTGGTTCTGCACTGCTGTGTCAGTCCTGTCTCTGTGTTGGAAGAGCAGGAAGTTACTCCATGGCACCTATTTACTATTTCTGCACAGAAAGCTGTGAACTTACACCCTGGCATCATTACAGCATGAATTGACTTTCTTTTTCATTTGGTTTGGTTTTTCTGGAAGGGTCTTGGCTTGTCTCTCTCATCCTCACCCCTGCCCCTGATCCTGCCCCCGATCCTGCCCCTCTTGGGATGGGCAAGTGGTCAGTGTGCAAGTGCATCATCCCCCCCATCCTGGTAGCAAGGATTTGGCTGATGGGACTCCCATAGACACATCACTCCCACAGTCTCTCCAAGCTATTCCAGAGATGTCAGACCTGGGACTCACCTAACTTTTTGGCAAGCTTGGCATCCTTCTTGGAGTCCACCATCCCAAAGCCAATGCTCCTGGGCTCCAGGACCTGAGCTGCCAGCTATGGGAGGAAGCAGAGAGCCCAACATTAGTAGTGTTAACACCACAGGGTAGCTAAAGGGCATCATGCCCTGCCAGCATGACATGACAGACACAAGTGACCCATATTCTGCTGTTGAACAGCATCAATGGTTGGGAGTGTCACATGCTGCCTCTCTGCTGAGATAACCCAGAGGTCACAAGGGTTGGGTTTCTTCCCATTGTGTTGCAGCAGGGAGTTTGCTGGCACTACTGTGTGCTGTTTGACACTGGCCTCAGGAGAGGGCTCCTGAGTGAACTGGGAACACCAAAGCAGGGGGGATGGCTGGAAGGAAGTCCTGTGCCACCAACACAGGTGGCCTTTCCTCTGTGATGCCTTGGTGGCCTCCTGCAGGGTGTGTGATGTGGGCACCGTGGACATTTTAACTCTGGAAGTGCATGGTGCCAGGCAGCAGTGTGTGCAGGACTCTGCAGCATCATGTTTTCTTCCTGCATATGGTGGGGTGGCCAAAGCAGGCTCCTTTTCCTATGAAGTGCTTGAAGTCATGCCTCCTTCAGTAAGCCCCTAGATCCTGGTCCCCTGTTTTTACTAAAGAAATGCATCTAAGCCCCGCCATGCTCATGTTCACATTCTCACAGCTTTGCAAAACTACTGCACCCTATTCCCACCATCTTTGATGAAGGGGCCTCTTGAAGATACCAAATTCCTGCCTGTTTTGTGAAAGTAGATATGTGAGGAAGGGAGAGACGCTCTGCAAGGACCCGGTAGTGAGAGCGACCCCGGGTGAGACACTGTGAATTCCAAATTGGCTCCCAGAGATGCACTGACCCTGGTAAATGGATCCACTTATGCACTGAATGACTGACAGCCCCACCACAAGTATACTAGAGACCCTACAAGGTAGTAATGATGCTCTGAGAACCACCAAGCAGCTGTAAGAGCCTTCTCCTCCTCCCTCTCCCTTCCTGCTGCACAAATGTCTCTGATGCTGATGGTCTTCTTGCTGTTCCTCCTCCCAGCCCTGCAGGATGGTGGGGAATGATGGAGATGAGGGGTCAGGAGCCTCTGGGGCAGGAATGTCCCTATTAGGGCACAGCTGTCAGTGCTTGGCAGCAGGAGGCTGGAGGCGGGCAGAAGAAAGCCATGGCCAGAGAGATGGTGGGTTGATTTATGAGGAAGCTCCCCCCCTGCCCTGGCTCATTTTGGCTCCCTCCCCCAGACTCAAAGCCGGTTTGAATGTCACCCAGCAGCACTGCCACCGTGGCCACGTGGTCCCTTGGCTCCCCTGCTATAAATAGCTCCTGCCCGTGCCAGGCCTCTCTGAGAGTGAGCCGTGATTAGAGGTATTGGGGGGCAAAAGTGGTGGGGGCTGCCACCTCATCTGTGCAACAGTGTATTGTAAAATGCAGTGGGAAGAAATTATGATGTTCAACTCTAGTTCAGAAGGCTGAATGATTTCTTTATTATAACTATGCTATAATACATTAATATGTTATATAAAGGAAGATACTAAAACTACATACCTACTTTCTAACTAACTCACAACTCATGACCCTGTTCCCAAGAGTCCCAACACAGGTGGATTGGATTTGCCATCAGGCTCAAACAATCCTCTCCAGAATCCAGTCAAGCAATCACCCCTGGTAAACAATTCTCCAAGCACATTCCACATGAGAAAAACAAGGCGCAGAAATAGCAATTGTTTTCTCTTTCTTCTCTCTGTGCACCTCTATGAAAAATCCTGAGAGAGAGAAGAATGTCCCTGTGACAACGGGGTGTCATGGGGCCAGCCAGCTACCTGTTCTGTTAGCCTGTCCCTGAAATTCTGGGGGATGATGGCAGGCACCCTGGTGATCAGGGCTTTTTGCTTGAGCAAAAAGGAGAGATGGAGAATGTAGTTGTTTTCCCCCTTCCACCAATTACATGTCCTCAGGGCTGTCCTGAAGCCCTCCAGGAGGAAAAAAGACTCCACTGACCACCACAGCATTGCTGCAGCCTTGATCCCCCTGTAGCCACCTGCCTTGTTTGTCTTTAGAGACAAATGCCACCATGGGAGGCAAAGTGGTGCCTGTGTTACACAGGAAATTGGTGTCAGTGCTCTTTCCCTGCTCTTTGCCAGTGCTTTGAAATGAAGGTAGGGCTGCAGATTCAGGGCTTGTGCTTACAGTGGATGAAATAAGTGGAAGTTGATTTGTTCACTGAAACAAGACTGTGGTATGCTTGCCTACCTTGTTTTGCATAAGAATGTACTGTGGCCTAACTTGTTTTGCATAAGATAGTAGCTAAGAATGTACTGGTCTGTCTTTGAAATGCTTACTTGCTTACAAGGTGATAAGGAGGTTGAGATTAAGGTGCTGGGTATGTTTATCTGGTTTGCTTGCTTGTAAAAACTGTATCTTAAAAGAAGAGACTTAGAAGCTATCACATGAATACCCCTGCGACCACCAGGAGGGAACGACCCCCGATCAACAAGATGCAGACTACATCTGGAGAGTCACATCCGCAAGGAGAAGGGGGGTATAAAAGGAAGGTTGGGACAGAACATTTTTGCGTGCCGTTGGTGGGGCGGAGACCCCCCGGCCGCCCAGCGCTGCATTTGCCCGTACTGCTTGCTTGCTAAATTAATAAAATCTCTTTAATTGGAAAATGACACAAATTGGTCCTGTGTCGTAACTTATAACAATTTGGTGCCGTGACTTGGATGGAGAAGTAGATCGGTCGCTACGGGACGATCGGGAGGCGCCCCGCCCTTATGGCGGCCCGGCTGCCCCAGGCTTCCTGATCACTCTCCACCGACGAACCTAAATTGAGCAACGGGCAAAGGAGAACCGGTTACCCCTGTAAACTTTGTGCACGAAGAACCGAGCGAAGACGCAGGACGCGTGAGTATAGGCTGGTTACCCGCTCGGTTTGGGGTGGTTATCCCGGAGTGTTGTGTATGAGAGGTCTCGTAGAGATTGAGTGCGGACTCTGTATTAGTGCGTTTTCCATTCCCCGCGAGGGGCTGGGCCATGAACCAGGGGAGCATGTGTGAGAGAAACTGAGTGCACTCTGGAAGATGGGACAGAGGAAAAGCAAGCCCTCTGGTCCCATGGGTGGGGAACCCCTGTAAAGCTTCCCCAGGTCCCTGAGGAAAGGGAAAGATAAAGTCAAAATGGTATGCTTTTGTATAGAGGATGGGGCATTTACTAGAGCACCCCTGGAAAAATTAAACCAATTTTTGAGGCCAAATATTTACACATGGGAAGGTACGCTCTCGTGGACTCGAGAAACTGGTAAACCACACTGACTCTGGGCTCAGGGAGCCCAGCAAACAGGTAAAAGAGAGCTCACTGTTCTTCCAACTGAAAACCCACGGACTGGTTCGCTGTGCGGTTACTAGGTTGGCAAGGTTCGGTCAGGGACAGACCGATTTAGATACTTGGTAAGACTCGGTCCGGGACAGGACTGAAATACACATTTAGCACGCGAGGAACTGACTTCTTGGAACGGCTTGTGGACACTGACTTGGAAATACGGTAAGGAAAACTTTTAAATATGGGACAAGGGAGCAGTAAAGTGCGGAGAGACCTCGGGGAGAAAATTCTAAGCCGGAAAAGGGTAAAAACCTGAAGGCAAGAAAAGGTAAGCACAAAAACAAGAAACGGGGAAAGAGATTAATTCCCTGAGATTCCGAGGGAAAGCCTCTTGGGGGGTTAATGTTAAAAAAAAAAAAAAAAAAAAAAAAAAAAGGCAGGCTGCGCAACCCCGGCAGCCACAGGCAGCGTGGTTCTGCTGTGTTCAGAGCCCGCGTGGCTGTGGCAGAGGCGGCGCCGGCTCGGGGAGTGCGGGGGGGCTCTGCCCGCCCCTCCCCTTCGCAGCCTGCGGAGCAGCTTTGGTTTCGCTGTGGCGCGAGCGGGGGCCGGAGGGGGCTCCTGCCCACGCCGATAGTGCCGCGGGAGGGGCGGGGGCTTCTGCCCACCCCGATAGTGCCGCGGGCGGCGGGAGAGCCGCGGCTCGGGCTTTCCTGCCACGCGTGGGCGGCGCTGGTCGCCGCTCGGCCACGTGGCGTGGGCGAGTCCTTGTTCCTGCAGGCGGCAGATTTTAAAAGCAGCACAAGCTGCTGCTGCTGCTCTACAGGGCTGAAATCTAAGTGGTTTCGCTTCTCAACAGCGGTTTTTGGAAATCGGTAGCGAATTTGTTTTGTTTCTGATCAGTATAAGTCGTGCTGTGCATTCTACGTGTAAAATGGGAATGAAACAATGAGGAACTGGGCTATGCCAGGCTATGGGAATATGCCAGCGCGCGGCTGTTCCCTATTAAGACCTCTGGCAGCAAGGTAAGCTCGGGAGAACTTGGGAACCCCTAGAAAACCTGACCCACGGCTCAGTCTGCATCACCATCTAATGCCCAAGTCCCTGATGCAGGTGCTGCGGTACCTTCTCAGCCTCCCCCTTCCACACAACACAGGGACACACACGCACACCACACCGGGGAAGACACACCTCCTCCTGCCAGCAGAACTCGGCGGAAAACGAGGAGAGAAAACACGGGAGATAGCGATGGTGAAAGGGACAGACCTAATCTATACCCTTTAAGGGAAGTTTCCACCGCTCCCGGAATCATCGGGTTAGTGAATGTTCCCATCAACACAGGGATATGAGGACTTTTCAAAAATGGGAAAAGTAATGGATGACCTGTTGGGAGTGGCAGAGAGGTTGGATGAATTTTTGGGGAATAGCATATATTCATATGATGATATCTCAGCTATATAAAGATCCTTGTTTAATGCCCAGGAATGAGATATAATTAGGCAGGCTGCCATAAAGGATTGGGAATTCAGGGACCCCCAGGGCGGGAGCGGGGTGGAAAAGTGGCCGGAACAAGGACCGTCATGGAATGCTCAGACAGAGGCGGACCGAACAAAAATGATTGGATTAAACAAAAGACCTGGGCCAGGGTGTTGGTGGCAGCAGTAAGGGAAGCACAAGCACAAACGCTGGAATGTCAGCTCCCGCCCAGAAGCCTCAGGGAAAGCCGGCACACACACAAAGGACAAACAAACAGGTAAGTGCCCCTGAATGTTTCTACTGTAAAAAAAAAAACAAAACAAAAGACACCTCAAGAGAGATTATAAATAAAGAATAAAGGATGAAATGGTCTTTCAGGAAGAATAGATGTGTCAGGGGCTTTATAATTTGGGGTCATAGACATCTAGAGAGCCCTTGACAAAATTAAAGGTTAAACCCAAAAAAACAGGAGCTGGTCTTTTTGGTTGATTCTGGAGCAGAAAAAAAAAACAACAAAACAAACAAACAAACAAAAAAAACCACAGTTCAGCGACTGGCTCCTGGATGTGTAAAAGGTAAGGACTTTATGACTGTGATTTGGGTCCCTGTCCTAAAAGATGTAAAACATCTCCAACACAGGTTTTATTATCAGCTTCTATTTCTACTAGTGGAAGAAATGGAATACAATTTGTTGGGTAGGGATTTGATGGTAATATTAGAAATAAGTATAATTGCAAAGGATTCAAAACTCATAGTAAGTTTATACAACCTAACTACTGGGAATGAAAAGAAAATTGATCTTAAGGTCTGGCACACTCCAGGGGAAGCTGGAGAATTAGACATGAAACCAATTCACATTGAAACTGAGAGACCAGAAGACCCCATAAGGGTGAAACAATATCCCATCCCTTTAGAGGGAAGGAAGGGATTGAAACCAATATCTAGGATTTAATAAAAAGGGGCACCTTAGAGCCTTGCATGTCAAGACGTAATACACCGATCTTGGCCGTTCAAAAATCAGATGGTAATTATCAGCTAGTATAAGACATAAGAGCAGTAAATTAAAGAACAAAAACCCTATATCCCATGGTCTCTAATACATATACTTTGCGGAACAATGTGTCCCTGGATGATAAATTATACAGTGTGATTGACCTAAAAGATGCCTTCTGGACTTGTCCTCTAGCTGAGGAAAGCTGTGATTATTTTGCCTTCCAATGGGAGGACCTAGACACACACAGAAAACAACAACTAAGATGGACTTCCCTTCCTCAAGGGTTTGTAGACTCACCAAATCTGTTTGGTCAGGCCCTTGAAAAGTGCTTAGCAAATTTGTGCCAGTCCCTGGGACCAAACTATTGCAATATGTAGATGACTTATTAATAACTGGCTCTAAGGAGGAAGAAGTAAGGACTAGAACTATAGCTTTGTTGAACTTCCTGGGGAATGAGGACTGAAAGTTTCAAAGTCTAAACTACAATTTACTTGGGGCATTGGCTGACAAAAGGGAAAAAGAAACTAGACCCAGACCAGGTGGCAGGAATTATTGTATTGCCCCCCCTAAGACAAAAAGAGAAGTCAGGCAATTGCGGGGACTTTTGGGCTTTTGCAGACAATGGATCAAAGGAAAAGGTAAGGTTTTAACTCGAGGAAGGTGAGAAATGGTTTGTGGATGGGTCTGCAAGGGTGATAGAAGGCAAAAGAAAGTCAGAATATGGGAAGATGGGAAGGGTGGTAGAAACCAGGCCCCTGAATGCAGGGTGGTCGGCTCAGGCCTGTGAGCTGTATGCAGTATACAGGGCTTTTGCTAAGACTTGAATAGAAATAAGAGAGGATTAAACATTGACCCCATGAGGGGTCAGTTGAGAAAGAGAATTGTCCCATACGTGTACGGCAGTATCCTATATCTTTAGAAGGATGGGAAGGTTTAAAGCTGATAATAGAAGGACTAATAAAGGATGGGACATTGGAACCTTGTTTGTCTCCCCATAATTCCCCTATACTCCCAGTAAAGAAGCCTGATGGGAGCTATAGACTAGTACAAGACTGTAGTAAACTTTAAAGATGCCTTTTGGGCTCACCCATTAGCCCAGGAGGGCCAAGATATCTTTGCCTTTGAATGAGAAGATCCACATTCAAAGTGGGGGAAAACAGCAAAACAATACTACAAACTTTCCCCACTCCCCCTAGAATACAAATTATCCAATATGTGGACAATATTTTACTTTCTGGGGAAACTGAACCTGAAGTTAGAGAGGCTACTATAAAGCTTTTGAATTTTCTTGGAAAAAAAAGATTAAGGGTATCAAAAGGGAAGCTGCAATTTGTAGAAGCTTAACCCAGACTGAATCACAGGGATTCTATCCCTTCCCCTTCCCTCCTCAAAGGGGAAATCAGAAAATTACTCGGATTATTGAGATATTATAGATTGTGGATTGAATATCTTATTATTATTTAAATGATGGACTGATTAGTAATATAGCTGTTAGAATCAAGTGTGGAGATCAATATTGTAATTGCTACACTTTTGTATGCTATATTTGTAAGGTGTACGAGGAAAGGTAGTGATCCCATTGCAATAAAGGAACACCCAAAGGGATTTTGTAATCCTTGCTGGAAACTCCAGAGAGAAATCATGGATTGGATACTTACTTGTAAAGTATCTAGAGGGGAATTTGAATTAGGACTTAAGGAGTGGTAGAAAATTAAAAAAAAAAAATGATGAGTTAAAATTACAGAGGGAATTTGTCGAAAATACCTGAAGGGAATCCGGTGTGAAGCACTGGAGGCAAAAGACTGGAATTAGCTCTCCTATCCTAAAAGGCAAACTGCTAAAGAGCATAAATCCCCTCCTGAAGAATACTCTTGCTGCCGAGAAGATGGTACCCCCCGTGGCTCAAAGCACCCGAGTCGACGGGCGAGGCAGAAGAGTAAACAGCTGTGGAGGAAGGAGCCTTCAAACTGAAACATATCAACAATGTTTGCAGAATTGCCTCGAGATTGGGAGTAATGAAAAGAGACAAAGCCCTTGGGTTCAAAGGCTCCTTGTGGGTAACCAATTAAAGGGAAAAAGGAACGAAGAAAATATACTCGTTGCAAAGTGACACACCAGACCTCGCACACCATTTGCTTATTAGTTATACTGTTTATACCTTGTTGTATTGCTGAAACAACCACTCACGAACCCTGTAAGTGGACCTTGATGAGAGTAGAGGATTAACAGGTTATACAGACAATGGTAACTCCCGGAGCCCCGAGCTTTGATTGCACACTTTGTGATCTCATAATTATGAATCCCTGTATAAACTGCTTAGGATTTTATTTTTGCCCCAGTTCAAATCCAGGGAAAATATATTGCAATTACCAGGGACATTACTACTGTGCTTACTAAGGACATAAAACTATAACCTCTGATTGGAATCCTGAGAGAAAAGACCCTTACCTGCAAGTGAAATGAGAGGAGGTGCGCTGATTGGCTATTACCGGCAGCCGATACTAAATAAGACCTCTGATACTCATAATATTGGGACTAACCTTTGGGCCATGCATCTTCAATAAATAGTAAAGAGACGCTTAGAAGCAGCAGATTTAATGCTCATTAAGGCAAAATATAAACCCATACAGGATGTAGATAGAACATTAATACTAAGTCACCAAGAGTTACAAAGATTCAGTGAACAAAATAAAGATGAACAAGAAAAAGGGGGAATTGAAATAAGTGGAAGTTGATTTGTTCACTGAAACAAGACTGTGGTATGCTTGCCTACCTTGTTTTGCATAAGAATGTACTGTGGCCTAACTTGTTTTGCATAAGATAGTAGCTAAGAATGTACTGGTCTGTCTTTGAAATGCTTACTTGCTTACAAGGTGATAAGGAGGTTGAGATTAAGGTGCTGGGTATGTGTATCTGGTTTGCTTGCTTGTAAAAACTGTATCTTAAAAGAAGAGACTTAGAAGCTATCACATGAATACCCCTGCGACCACCAGGAGGGAACGACCCCCGATCAACAAGACGCAGACTACATCTGGAGAGTCACATCCGCAAGGAGAAGGGGGGTATAAAAGGAAGGTTGGGACAGAACATTTTTGTGTGCCGTTGGTGGGGCGGAGACCCCCCGGCCGCCCAGCGCTGCATTTGCCCGTACTGCTTGCTTGCTAAATTAATAAAATCTCTTTAATTGGAAAATGACATAAATTGGTCCTGTGTTGTAACTTATAACAGTGGACACTGCCTGAAAGGGGCAGAGCACTGGTTTGTGTTTGCACATCCATTGATTAGGCTGATAAGGCACTGGTGTGGTTTGGAATCCTATCTGGTGGCTCAGGCTACCTTAGAGCACCTGAGAGAAGCTGTAGCCCCATATTTGCAATGAGAGATGGATGCCTCTCGTGAGCTCTCTAGACATCTGCAAGTGAACAGTGGTAAGAGAAGAGATTTTCTGTTTCCCGTTATGGGGATCTGCCCTGACTGGACAAAAGGATGGAGCCTGTAGGAGCATCAGCTTTCTGGGACATTGTCAGCACGTCCCTGCTTGTTGGTGGTTGTGTACACCCAAGAGGTTCCTGAGAATCACCACTTGAGGCTCTGGCTGCTCTGTGACCAGAGGAAAACACAGAATGGCCAAGGGAAGAAGACTTGTTCAGTCATGTCCAGTCCAGTCCATACATGATTTAGTTACAGTTATGTCAGCCACATGCCAGACACAGTCACAGACACAGAGAAGTTTAAGCCCAATAGTTCTTGACTCCTGCACACAGGAGATGGTTAGGGTTTCTTGTGAGTGTTTGAAGGTCAGAAACATGCAGAAAAGCTACAACACCTGCTACAAGTGGTTGGATGTGAGCAGAGATGTGTGCAAGAGAGGAGGC
This sequence comes from Chloebia gouldiae, assembly GCA_003676055.1. Lineage (NCBI taxonomy): Eukaryota > Metazoa > Chordata > Aves > Passeriformes > Passeridae > Chloebia > Chloebia gouldiae. The sequence goes on from QUSF01000117.1 coordinate 91,767, forward strand.
ATTGATCAGGAGTCATGTATGTCAGCATGCAGCACACACAAGGTAGCTCTTCAGAGGGATGTGGGTGCAGTTCTGTAGCTGTGAGCATGGAAGCTTGCTGGAAAAGAGTAAGACTGTCAAGAAAATGTGGGTGATGTGATGAAAGCCTCTTTGTATGAGATTGTGGGGGTGCTCAGTAGTCAAAAATGGTCTCAGTAATGCTGGAGGTGTTCCTGTTTGTGTGGCAGGGCTTGTGTGACTGTGTCTAGCAAGACTGTCTCGCGGAGGTGTATGTGTGGTGGGTGTGAATGTTTGGAGGTGTTCCTCTGGAAGGCATATCCCCAGAGATGTGCAACAGTTTGGGCATATGGGAGCGTGCTTGTGTATGGTGTGTGTGTGCCTGAGGGGGCAGAGCTGGGAGCTCAGTGGCCAGCCTGCCTCCTCTGCAGGGACCTTCATGCCAGGGCGAAAATGAGAACAGAACAGCCTGAGGTCCTCTCCAGAACAGGGTCTCATAACAAGGAGGTCTTTGTGCGACATGAGACTTTCAGGAGCCTTTGCCATTGTGGCAGAGCCTGGGGGCAGGAGACTTTTCAGGGCGTTTATGGTGGCTTTTGCAAGTGCAAGCTATGCAAGGGCTGTGCATTGCTCCTGGCCTTGCTTTCTCTGCTTTCCACTGCAGCAGGTGAGTCTAACACTTGCATAGGTGACAATACATTTCCACACCTATATTTGAACCCCAAAAGGCAGCAAAATATGGAGCATGCCAGAGGCACAGAAGTTTGGCTAATTTCCCCTTACTCATTACAGTATCAAGCATTTATATATCCCCTTACAGTATTTTCTGATTCCATAATGCTAGTGGGATTTGAATGCAGATAATGTTTCTAATCTTGACAATCCTCTTGGCTCAGGACCTTGGGACAGAGGCATCTGTAATCTAAGAGCACAGCCCCTCCTCCCCCCGCTTTTAAATTCATATTGCTCAAAGTCTTGGCCAACCAGAGCCCTTGCCTTTGTGTCAGCCTCTATCTCTACATCACATAGCTTCAACAGCTGCACAGAGACATGGAGGGTAGAAACTGCCCTGGAAGAACTGGACATAACAGATCCTGCAGTCTCTGAGGTAGAGCAGGAGTTTTGGGCTGGCAGAGTTGGCTGAGAGCATAAGCAAAGACCCCAGTAGGCTGTAAGTGCATGTCCCATGCACATTTTGCAGCCTTATTCTCATGTTCATGAAGTCTTTGCAATGCATACTTTCTACCCATAGGATCCCAGCTGTGTCCTGTGCAGCAGAAGTGTGAGTTTGGCAGCACTACTCCTTTCTCCCATATCCCTCAGGTAATAACCATACTTGAATTTGGGTGAGTGTCAGGGAGTGAATGGCCCTGTGGGATGTGTGGGAGGTCCAGCCAAAGTGAAGCTTGAGTACTACCAAGTACTACATCCCTCATCCTGGATGGTATCAGCAGTTACAGGCACTCGGAAGAATGGATATGGAAAGGCATATGAGCCTAGCTGTGATACTGAGAAGTTTTGGGAGATTTAAGCAGTCTCATAGGGTCATTCTGAAATTCTAGGTTATACAGCAGCAGAAATGTCACCGTCTGCCTGACCATGCTCCTATTCCTGCTGCAGGCAGCACTGATAGTGCCAAACCTTGCACTTGTCGGTGTTTCTGCTAAATGGCAGACAAAAAAATCCCTCAGAGAGGATTAAAAATGGGGTTGGGAGGCGTGGCTGCCTCAGTGACTGCATGGTCAATTTCCATTGTGAAGTGACATTATGGCATTCTGGCCTGGATTTTCTTCCCACTTCTCTAGCACCTGCCCAGAGCTCCCACAGTAAGGCTCATCTTTCTCAGCTGCTCAGGCTTGGGAGGAAGGGCTGGGAGCATTTGGGTGTCTCTGAAAGCCATAATGAGTACACTTCTCTTAACCATGGTGAGCTTTCTGGTTTGCTATTTAGCAGTGGAGGAAGAGAAAGACTCCAGCAATGCAGGGAGAGCAACAGGAAGTGATGAGAAAACATCCCTCAAGGAATCTGCACTCCTCTGCTGCTTCTCTCCTACTCTCTTTAATGCTGCAATTGATGCTGATGGTCAGAAGCTAGCTGATGAAATGATGACGATTTTATATCCCAAAATGGTAGGTTTTTATTTTCAGAAACAGCAGGAGGACATGGCAAGTTTTTAGTGTATTCCCCCAGAAGTTTTGAATCCTTACACAGGACTCCTGCCTACACACTATAGTTGGCTACTGTCTTTGAGACATTGGGCAGTTTCTTGGAGAACAGAGGCTATTATTTCTTTTCCTAATGCTGTGATGTCCCCACTAGCACCTCCTTGCATACCACACTAGTAATATCTTAGGCTTTTCCATAGTTCAGGCTGTCCTGAAGCACTGTGGTGATCAAAGGGCAGGGTCAGAAGCCTGCTGAGCAGCTGCCACTAGAAAAGTCACTTTGCTGGCAGTGGGGACTCAAGGAGAGTAAGTTGGTCCCACCTTACTACACTTTTCCACCACCTGAGCTGCTTGGAGAGGCTGAACCTCCCCTCCTAGGGATCACTACTCCTTGGACTAAAAGGCAAGTCCCCAAATATGGAACACACAAAGGTCACTCCTTCAGAGCTGGCTTTCACAGGTAATGCTTCAAAAATGCTGCCCTGGAGCTTTAATTGTTGTGCAGCCTCTCAGCGGGGTCAGACATACAGCAGCGTGCTGTCTAGCTGCCTCTCTAAAGGTTTCACATAGCTAGGGCTGTATTTTTATCTGCTCCTGGCATCCCTAATTTTAGCCAGCTGCAAGCCAAAGCACAGCCTCCCCAGCCGCGAGCTGACCGAGGCTGGTGCCCACGCCACCAAGCACCCATGGGCACGGGGGCCACCTGCCACTGCTCCCAGCTGGTCCCTGCTGGCACGACATCGCAGATGTTTTGGCAACTCAGCTGCGCAACCTGCATGTCAAGGGCAAATGGGGACTTGTGTGTGTGTGTCTGTCTCTGTGTGTGTGCCGCCCCTGGCGTCTGGGGCTGGGCAGGGGCCACTCTGCTAAGATGCCCTTTCCAAAACAGAGACTGACAGCGTAGTTTGGAGGCTGTCCTTGTCCTTGACAAAAGTGAGGCTGTTGCTCCCTGGTTCACTTTCTGGCCTCAGAAAAGCTGCTTTGAAATTGAAGGCTGGATGTTGCTGTGAAGCCTATGCAGGGCAGAAAGCTGGGTGCTTTAAGTGGGTGCTGGAGGAGGAAGGCATGCTTGGTATTAAGCCCGTTCACCTACACATGCCCATGTCATTCCTATGCCTCTGGCTCTCAGGAAAAAGTCAGATTTCTCCAGTTTCTGACCCAAGTGAGTGTAAACCAGCACCTCTGAAATCCCAGAGAGTCCAGGATGCTGCAGGCAAGAGCTGGGAGCTCCCATCCCGCATCCACAAGAAAGGTCAGCGAGGCAGGGCCCTGGGGGAACAGAGTGGTCCTTGAGACAAGAAGGACCTTTTCCCCAAAGAGTGAGCAGAGAGAAATAAGAACTGAAGAAAGCTTTAAATATACACAACCCTCCTTGCACTGGGTTCGAGATGTCAGAGGTCTGCTAGCTGATGGCAGTGTCTCCTGCCAGGGCTGGACAGGGTTCCCAGAAAAAGAACATATCATGTACTGCAGCTGGCCTTCACCGGAGCTGTGTCAAAGAGCACGCAGGAATGAGCACCATCAGCACCACTCAGGAGGGAGCACTGACCCTCCGGGGTGCCGGGGAAGGGAGGAGCGACTGCCTGGGAATTGAGTTCTTGGTTGCTGCTCACTCCATATCCTTGGGCAAGTTTTTTTTGGGTTTTTTTTTGTTTTGTTTTTTTTTTTGGTTTTTTTTTTCTCATGTATGTAGGTAAATCCCAATGTGCAAAGGGAAAAAAAAATTAAAAGAAAGAAAGGAGAACTTGGACCTTGCTAAGTTCTTGCACTTCTTTCTTAGGCCATGGATTTCATGCCTGATTGCCTGTTATTTAGGGACAGAGGCTGCAAAAGGACATCTTTGGTCATCAGACTCAGAATCATGTCATTCAGTCTCACAAAACAGTCACTGTCCATTTAAAACTCGTTGGACTTTTCTCCCCTTCCTCTTCCGGTGATTAGGGGCTTTGTAGTTCCAGACTTGTTTTATTCATAGCCCATTTCTCTTTAGACTTTGCGCTTAAATAGCTCTTCTCCTTCCTGGGTATTTAAAAAGAATTATCATATCCCCTTTCCATTCTTCCCACCTGTTAAGTTCAGGCAGTTATGGGCTTTGATTAGTTTGGTTTTAGATGAAGGGCACTGGCAGACAGGCTCTGGAGTAAGGTCAGGGTGGGCAAGCATGGCATGGCTACCCCTACCCAGTGTGCCTCACAGAGCAACAGCTGCCCCAGCATGTGGTCAGCTCCTGCAAAATGGCAGGGTCCAGGGCAGGGAACCTGAAATGCTAACTACTAACACCACACATATCCTCTGAGTAGGTGAGTGTGGGCTCAATCTAGCCCTTCTTGGGCCTCTCACTCAGGATAAGGCCAAGAAAAAATTCTCCCTTGTGAGCCTGGTGAGACAATGGAACAGGTTGCCCAGAGAAAACTGGATGCTCCATCCTTGGAAGTGTTCAGTGCCAGGCTGGAGGGGCCTTGGAGCACCATGGTGTAATGACCCACCCTGAAAAGGAAGTCATGCCTCATTTAGTGGAAGAGTCCCTGCCTATGGCAGGAAGATTGGAACTAGGTAATCTCTAAACCCCATTCAAATCCAAGCCATTTGCATTTGTATGAAAGGCATTTCATGATACAAAAGTGAGACCTTGCCTCCTGAGAACTAATCCAGCACAAAGACACTGGGAACTCTTGCTGACACTTTTAGAAGAACCTGACTAGTCTGGCAAGATGGCAAGACCAAAGAGGATGGACTTTGCCATATTTTTCCTCAATTGAATTTCTGAAGGGAGGCGTGGCTCTGAAATTTCTGAGTCTCCATATAGCTCAAGGTCTTGCATAGAAATGGCCTCAAATTGCACCAGGGGAAGTTTAGATTGGATATTAGGGAAAATTCCTTCCTTGAAAGGGTGGCCAAGCCTTGGGATGGCTGCTCTTGAAAGTGGTGGAGTCACCATGCCTGGAAGTATTTAAAAGATATGAAGATGTAGCAGTCAGAGATGGTTTAGTGGTGGGCTGTGCTGGGTTAATGGTTGGACTCGATGATCATAGAGGTGTTTTCCAATCTAAAATAGTCCATGATTCTGTCACATCTACAGAAGTTGTCTGCAACAGCTGGGCTGTGATAAGAGCTCTACACTTCAGGGCAAAGAAAGGCCACAGAACCTGAGCAGACTTGGCCTTGTACTCTGCCAGCAAAGCAACCAAAGCTCAAAGGGGTCTGCCATGTCTCCAGGAGTCATTTACATTCTTTAGATCCTGGGATTACAGCTGGTTTCTGCTCATGTCAGAAGAACTCACGCTGGTACAATCCCCTCCCCAGTCATAATTTAGCAGATGAGAAAGGTGCCTTTCAAAGCACAGTTATGGCTGTGAAAATGCAGTCTTAGGAGAGATGCTGCTCATGCAGCCAGTCCAAAGTCACTACTTGGAACTGACAGAGGGACTTCAAAGAAAGAAGCATTTCAATAATAGGTAATTCAGCCTTGGAAATTATTTTGGCCACACTTACACAGAAAGATCAAGGCACACAGTTGTCCCTAGATGTCAGTGTGCCCATCTGTGAAACAGGGAGCTTTCTGTAACCTGTTTTTGTGACTGGCATGTCAGTGAGTGAAATCCCCCTGGGTGCTGCTGCTGAAAATCAGTACTCTGCTGGCTGTTGAGACCTATTACATGGCCTCAAAGGGGGAGTAATCAATGCACACTTTTTCCTTTTCTTTTCCTTCCTCCCTTCCTTATTTTTAACATTAACTTATCTGAAGTGGAAGCACTTCTTTTGTAGACATAGAAGTCAAAACACCTATTTTATTAGAGGCTCTTGCACTGTAAGCTTCTGCACATACCTATCCAGCTAGATGTCCCTCATCTCTCACCTTGAGGACTTGTTCTGTAGGGATCCAGAGAACTGAGAATTTCTGTGACACTCATTGAACATGTCTTGCATATCCATACTTATACCTCAACACTAAATTGTATTGGGGCACTGTCCCATAAACATGGCCATTTTCAAAGAATATGTCTGAAATCTGAGTTTGTGAAACAAATAGAAAAGGGTGCTTAAAGAAAGGGCTTAGGTTTGTATTTCTATTTTTACTGGTATTTTATATATTTTTAAGATTTTATATTTATATACTTAGAGATGGGGATAAAGTAGAATCTCATCTCCTGGTTCCTATGGATTTTTGGGATAAAGTATACAGACCTAAACTGATAAGACTTTATTCTGTGTTGCATCAGAAGCAGAGACAGACTTTTTGCTATGTATTACATGACACTGAACTCCTATGGGAATATCTGCTCTCAAGAGAGTTCAATACCATGAGTGAAACTAGTCCCAAACCAGCTTATCTTTTACTACTTTTTCCATCCTGAGCTGGAAGCTGCAGTAGTTTCAGCACTTGGAAATAAATGAATTAGAAGGTAGAGCTTACACACAGTTTAATCCTTGTCTTTTACTGGACTCAAAATCCTTCTTTTCCTTTCATACTACAGGGTGATACTGGCTGTGTTTCCATGTGTTACAGAGTTGGCCAAATATGTTCAGGGGTTTTACTTTGTTCTGCCATTTATTGCTAGAGGCTGGACTGATCTTAGGCCTCATCTGGAGAGGGGAGTACCACATCCCTCTTCTCTTTCGTCTTATCAGACTGGTTTGTGCTAGGGCTGTTCTCCACGAAGTTTCAGTCCAGGGGCACTGTTACATTGAGGGGACTAAAATATCTGGGCTTGATGAGCCTCTCTTTTTTAAGGATATTACACATGCACACAGATGGCAAGGGAAGAATGGCAGGGGAGTTGGGACTGAGGGAGTTTCAGCAGAAAGAGGATACCAGAGTGCATCACAGGCAGCCTGCTATGATAGTGAGAACCCCTCAGCTGCTGGAGAGATCTTCTCAAGTGTAAAAGGAAAGCACCTAACACCAGTGCTCATTTAGTCTTGATACATGATTCCTAGAGACTGGGGCTGGCCCCCTGCCAGGCAAAACTCCCTATTTAGGACAATCAGAAATGAGAAGGGAGAAGGTCTTAGAAGTGATGGTAGGAGACAGGGTGAAATATGGTAGAGGGGATAGAGATGAGAAGCAAAGCAGAACAGGTATTTCTCAGCTTCACTGCTTTGATCTTTTCCTCTCTTAACACTTCTTCATTAAGGTTGAGACCATTTAGGACAAGTAGCTTTTTCTTTTATTTGTGTGTTAAACAATTACTGTGATTGCTTGGCTGTTTTGTCTTCTTCACTGTGCTCACCTCATGGAGCATGCAGAGTTCTTGCAAACATCACCACAGGGTAGGAATGGCTACTGTTATCTCTGGGACTGCTTGGCTCAAACTCCCCATTGCCCTGTATGGAGGCTTTTCCCTACTCAATGTGCAGGTGCTGTCCAGTAGCTAGTGGTGAAGAGTGGAGTCATAGGAGAAAGGTACACAAAGGAAAGGAACCTGAGCTGTGAAACAGCCTGTGCTCATGATATCTCTGCTCAGGGCTGTCTTCCTTCCCCAGTCCTTCCTCAGTTCTTTTCCATCCTAGCCAGAAAGCCTTAGGCATTTCAAATCAGTCCTTTGGCTATTTTTCCTGGCAGACCAACCCAAGAGACTCCATCTTTCCAATCTGAGGGGCTGGCACTGCCAGCCCTGGAGCTGTTGTCATGAGCTAACGATGGTCCAAAGAAGCTGCTTTTGCTCCCAGAGGGATTCAGTTGTCCCTGGAGCCTGTTGTCACCAGGTGGCACCCAGCAGTGTAGGTGGTCAGAGCTGTTAGGACTGCTTCATAATGATCATCACCTTCATTCCCCTTCTAAACTGTAAAGTGACCCTGGGCTGCGTGGAGGTTTGTTGATCCAGTACACCTGGATACAGAGAGTTGAACACCCCATGTGCTGTGCCAAATACAATATCAGCTTGATGACATCATCTCTTTTGTGGTGACAGTGGGTGTGCATCCTCAGCTTTTGACAGTGTCAGTCCTACACACTTTTCTGCTTTCTTGGGAAGGACATTTTTCTTATCATATCACTTCCTGGTCTGGCTGTGCATAGTTCTGGTTTAGTAAAGTCCTTAAATAAACGCTTAACTTTACTTATGTGTGATCATGTTCTCAGTTTGATTTCCTAAGTAAATGAGAACCTTGTGATTCTCTTCTCTCCCCCCTGCCTATAAGCTGCCTTCCCTAGTAAGCTTTCTACCTATTGGCCCTTTTAAACCAAATTTTCCAGAGTCAGTGATCTCAAACATAATGAAGCTATTGCAAGTTTTGTGAAGAGCAAAGACTTGGAAGGGAAAAGGCCGAAATGCCCTGAAAGAAGGAAATGTTGCCATATGAGCTCAACCCCCATGGAATTTCAAAGGAGAAATCTCTCTTTAAGAGACAGCATCAAGTGTTCTTCACTCCTGGGAGAGGCCCCAGTCAGAGCTTGTTACTGATGAGCTACATATTTCAAGGAAGCCATGGTGGATCTCTCTTGCTCTTTTCTTTAGTGTCTAAGGTAATTCTTCATGTCTTTGATCTTTGGAATTGTACATTTCTTATAAGGCACATGTGAAAGAAGCAGAAAGGGTGGACTATTTGGGGGTTTTCTGGACTTAAATTCTTTAAGCCCATGTGCCCACCCACGCATATCCCTGAGACATTCTGATGTAACAGCCCTTAACCACCAGCTCAGACCTTTGCTTTTCTCCACACCTGACTGCGTGTTGGATGGAGGGTCACTTTTATTCCTAAGGATGGAGATTGATGACATTGTATGGAAGAGGACTAAAGGCACACTCTATTGCCAGGCTGTGAAAGCAGCATTTCTCAATGTGAAACAGCAGGAAAATTGTCAGTAAAGTTAGATGGAAAAACATGAGGTGCTTTAGAAAGGAGCATCTTATCATAGGCAGCACCTTGTTCTGGGAACCTCTGAAGACAGCTGGCAGGCAATAGTGAGGGCTGGAGTATTTACCTCTTAGATACTTCATTTCAGGTGTAAAGGACTTTCAGCACTCCAAGTCTTGATCCCTCTACTGAAATTAGATATGTAGAACCTTCCTGAGTGAACTTTTCTCAGGTTTGGCTAGGAGAGCCCTGTCACTGCTCCTGTGCCTACAGAGCAGCTCACTACTCTAAGACTTGCTCAAATTACAAGAGAGCTGGGTTCAGCTGCTGACTGCTTCCAGGAATAATGATCCCAGGCAGTTCATCTCACAGGCAAACAGCTCCACATCTCAGTGAAGGAGCCACTGCAGACATTTCTTTCCTTCTCCCTGTGCTGGTGAACATGCAGTGAAGTCCAGCAGCTGAATGAGCTCTGACAGGGAAAATTAAGAGTTACTCCCTATGGTACAACACATTATGGCTTGAACTGAAGGAGTTGAATGCTCTCACAAGAACGAGCAGATTACAACCTGGCTTGCCCACTCCTTTCAGAGTGCTCCCATGGTTGAATTAGTACAGAAATTGGGAATGTAGCACCATGCTAGCCTATGTCCTGTGCAGAATAGAATATATCTTCTCTGTTGCGTTCTGAGACCCTCTCCCCTTCTGATTCCTTCTGGGTGACAGAAGCAAAGAAGTGCTCAGTCTGCAGATTTCTCTTTTGCTTGGGCTGTCAGATTGCTGCTGCTGCAGTTTCCAGTCCAGAGGAGGGACTGTTCTGAAACTGTGATACATGTACTGAATCAGTACTTCAAGTGCTTTGGAAATTTTGAGGTCAAAGCCACAAGTGCCAGTTTATGTGTGGCACCGTTAGCTGGAAGCTGAGCACTAGGGGACTGGAACACTACAATTATGTACAGTCTGCTGCAGGTCTAACCCTCAGTCTCTTGCCCAAGGTCACATAAGAAGTCCATAGCAGAGAGCAATTGGAAACCAAATAAATCACCAGAATCCTAAGATAATGTACTCATGGCTGAATCCAACCCTGAAAAAGAAAAGCTTAAGGCCAGATTGTATTGCTGTCACACCCTTGATAGCATGGGTAATGGTGTCATGAGGACTCAAACTGATGGTAGACATCAGACCATAGAGTCATGGAAACATGGAGTGGCCTGGTTGGAAGAGATCTTAAAGATAATCTAGTTTCAAGCCACTGCCATGGACAGGGATACTTTCCATTATGCCAGGTTGCCCAGTATTCCATTCAATGTGGCCTTGAACAATTCCAGGGATGGGACATGTTTCTGTCAGGTTTCTATAAATGTGTATCTAGTAACTGTTTGACACCTATCAAGTACAAAACAGCTAGCCTATTAAACAACAATGTCATTATACTACCAACACTACTCATTTCAGCTGGAGTTCAAGCATTACTTTTTTCTTTTCTTTGCCAAATGGTATTTGATCACTCACCTGCAGAAAGTAACCGTTGCCTGACAGGTGAGCAAAATCTGGTTAGTTTTTGGATCTTTCTTTCTGGTAGTCATCAGGCTTGCTGAAGAGATCAGCAGACCTTGAACTTGACACTGAACTTTTTGGGGTCCTATCCTTCAGCAAGCATATTTTCCTTATTCACATTTCCTACACTCTCAGGAGTGCAATGCATTTTCTCTCTGGATCTGATAAATAAAACTGAAGTGTTTCTTCTGTAATTCTGAATTCACTTTTTTTTCAAATATGTCTTTTAGTTAAGAGCTTTTAAGCTCCTCGTACGAAACATGAACCTAACAATCTAGGTTTCCAGCTGTATGAGTCCCTAGACTACAGCTAAAATACAAGAAAGAATGCTACAAATCTACATTGTCACTTTTACCATGATTTATTTTACTCAGAATTAATGAATCACTCATTCACAGAAGAATTAACAACATTCTTTTTCCACCACAGAAGAGAGTGGTTGCATTAACAAGCAGTTATAGACTGATTCCAAGCAGGAAACCAAGTGTCAGAAAAACAAAAAGGGATTTAATGCTGCACCAGCAGGGAAGTTTTGAGATGGGGAGCTAGGACACCCATTTGCTGCACAGCTTGATAAGGTTTCTTGGCTGACTGCTCCTAGTGGGATAAAAAATGGGACTCAATTCAGAATACAAGTGGGATACTGGCTTGCACAGAATGAGAAAGGATCAAAAAATTTCCAGCTATGGATTCAGGTGCTGAGATTTGGGAAAGCTGAGCTGAGCTGAGTTCATGTTTCTGAGGTTCACAAGGTTACTTGCTATTGCCTGAGCTTCTGACAATCCAGAAAAGCTATTTCCCAGCAAACTGAGAAGAGCAAAAAAGAGGCTTTTTCCCGGGCTTTGCAGAATTCAGGCAGGGGCTAACTGAAATCCAACTAAACAAACCTTTGGATGCCCAGCCTCCCCTGCATGAGACCATTTGACTCTCCTGTCCTGTGGCTCCTCTCCATGACTCTGAGCAGTGCTGTGGTACTGACCCCGACTGGGACATGCAGCAGCACTTACCTCCAGGACCATCTCTGTCATCTGGAACTGCTTCTGGGAGACCTTGTCAGAGCTCACAGGCTCATGGAAGAGCAGGCAGAGCATGTCATACTTCTTCAGTGCCTGCTTGTAATTCTTCTCGTTCAGGTCGATCACTCGGTCTTTCCCATCGTAAGTAGGGAAGTTCAGTCCCTCTTCTGCCTTGCAGCAGAAAAGCAGGTAAAAACCTGCCAGGATCCAGCAAATTGCCTTCATAAGGGCACCCTTGGAGTGCAGCAAAGGTTGGGGAAATGTCCCCCTCTTTCTTAATTTGAGAAGAGAGGGAGACCAAAGACTCCAGGTGAAGTTAGAACTAAGTTTCTCTTAGTTTCTCTAAGTTTCTCTTTGCTGCTTTTCTAATGTTGAGCCCAAACACTGCAAGACTGGTGGGGAGCAGCAAACTTTGCTGTCCTGTACTCACAACAAAGAGAGAGACAGACAGGAGAAGCTGTCAGGCCAAGCCCTGGATACCTTACATAGCTGTGTCCAGCTCCCGTGTCATTAGGAACTCCATTTTTAGGAAGCAGTTGTTTCAGGCTAAAAATAAACCCTGCAATGAATAAAAAGGACAGATATGACACCATTGAGGGACTTGCTGGCACTCTGCATCATCTGAAAGAGAGGGAGTGGGCAAGAGGGAGGGAGTGGAAGATGTCAGTCCTGGGAATATGCAGGCAAGGTTTGAGAAGGGACAGACTTCACTTGCACAGGGAACCAAGGCACAGGCTGTCCTACTAAGCATTGACAAAAATAGAAGGTATTTACTGCAATTTATAATAAGGGTATCTCTCTTTATATCCCTTTGGGCATCACAGTGATTAAGCTTTTGATAACAGATCTCGGATTAAACAGTTTCAGAGCCTCATCTGCACCACTAGAGGAAAAGTCCTGTTTCCTCAGCAGCAAAGGAGGTGAACACTCCTGGGACTTCTTTCTCCTGCCCGGAGCACCATTTGGAGCTGCTAGCTGACATTCAAGGTTCTTTCTGAATCATATTCTCTGCTTGTGGTGCAGAAGGAGAATTGCTGGCCCTTGGACCTGTAATTCAAAAGGAGAGGGCAGTTTATGTTGCAGCCTCCCATTTTCACAGCCGTTCCCAAGGCACATACATTGCTGGAGTGTAGTTAAACCTTATCATGCTAAGGGGGCTGATGGGTGGGAGGCATGTGCCCAAGCCAGTGTCTTGGGACAGGAGGCAAGGCTCTCCTCAAGAGGATGGTCCAGCCGCCCTTTCTGGAACCTGCCTGTTGGACTGGAGCAGGTTTTTCACACAACCCTCTTGCATGTCCCAGCAAGCTGTCCTGCATATTCCTCCTTCTTTATGTCCCAGGGATGGTGGCCAGTTCCTCCTTCTGTGGGAGCTGAGCACCAGCTGCTGCTTTGCTGTATCACCTGCACAGCACTGCTGGGGGAGAGTGGTTCAGAGGCACAGCTCCTCAGCTCTTCCCCTCCTCTGACCACGGTGTCACCTCTGACCCATGACTGGCAGCAACAGGCAGGTGGAGACAGGCCAGCTGGCCACAAGCCAGCCCTGGGGCTGGCATGGATCCACTGGAAAAGGCCTGCTGAAGGGCTGGCAGAGAAGAGCTTGACAGGGGACACGGCTCCCTTCCCCCTGCCAAAGTGATGTGCAGACAAGTGGCCTTATCAGGTCTTTTCCTTGCATGCTGCTCCATCACAACTTTGCTCCATCCACACCAGGGAGGAGACAACATCCCCTCCTAATGCAGTTGTTTCCATTTAATTGTATGCCTGGGATTATTTCAACATTGGGAGCAAAAGGTAAGCATTACTTAGCAATTACAGAACCATTGACTTATTTAGGTTTTGAAATAAATGACTCAAAATAAATGACTCTGAAGACCATTGAGTTCAGCCATTAATCAAACACTGCCAAGTCCACCACTAAACCATGTCTCTAAGCATCACATCTACATGTCTTTTAAATACACCATCAGGGATGGTGACTAGAACACTTCCCTGGGCAGATTAAATACATCTCCTGGGTGACTTAGGAACACACTTTCGCTTCTACGTCAACTTTCACTTCCCACCTGAACAGCCAACAACCTACTGACTGAAACCCTCTGGGTAATAGTTTTCAAATCTGTCTTATCTCCAAAGCCTTTTCAGAAGTTCAACATTTTCTGGCAAATTAAAGTCCTAATGACAAAGCCTGAGGAATATGGGTAAAAGCCAAAGCAAGATAAGCCTCCAAACTGCACTTCTTAGAAGCAGCCTTCAGAGGCAGTCATTTTTAGAGGGAGAGGTAAGTCTGAATAAGTCTGATTGCTTTTAGTGGGAGACACAAGTCTTGTGTCACCATGGGTGGCAATGGCTGGTTAGGTTTATGCTGAGTGTTTAGGATGTAAAACACAAAACCAAGTTTGTGGGATGATTAGACATACATTAGGCTGGTTGCTTGCCTTTGAAGGACTCCCATGGATCAGGGGTGCAGGAGCAGACTTCACTGGCATCACAATATGTTTTAAAGCAGGAGCACATTAGACAGGGTGTGAAAATTAAATGTTCGCAGCTACTTCAAAAACTGGCTTATGAGGCTCCTGGCCTCCTTTATTCTTGTAGATCTTCAGCAATTGCTCCACTTTGATATTGCTCCAGCTATTTTTGATGCACCTTTTCTCTAGTCTGAATAACTTTTTAATCTGCCTAAAAATAGATATAATCCAATTTTCATTTTCTCTTTTATTTTTTTATCAAAAAAGGAAAGAAATGCTTCTTATTCACAAATTCGTTGCTTTGTTAGCCCCACATGAATCTTGTTTATCTGCTTGTGGCATGAGTAGCAAATATTTGTGAATTTTAGGCTTTACCTCTGCATCAACTGGAATTCTTCCAGCAGACCAACCCTGGGTGTCATGGTCACCAGAGAGTCCATCTCTTTATGTCTCCACTCAAAACCTCAGTGGGGCTGCTAGAGCTAAATCTATTGGATATTTTCTGTGGTCTTCTAGCTCTAGCTGCATCTATATGAAATTCAAGACACCTTGTTCACCAAGGCAGAAATAATGGTGAATTCCTCAAAGTAATGGTGAATTCCAACTGTCTCGGACACCTGAAATTCTTAGTTCCAATAAACTTTAGTCAAAGCAGATTTTCTCCTTGCAATCCTGCCAATACAGGTCTGAAATCCTGGATTCTTGTGTTTTGGGATGTTCAGAACAGCAGTTAAACACTTGAATCTGAGCAGAGCTGCTTTGGTTTTTTTCCCCTAGGGAATAGCAGAGCTGGGACTGAAGCAGATACTCCCACAACATGACAAAGGCCATAAGTGTTGTCCCTTTCTCTTTATCATCTCCCTTGGTGCTAACAGCAGCACACTGAAATGTGCTCATCTCAACCCCAGAAGCAAAACTCCTTGGAATTTCAAAGCATGTCCATCCACTTTCAGATAATGTTTTAAATTTGGAATTTTGGACAGGCTCACTGTCAAGGAAAGTATAGTGTGCAGACCCCATGTATTTGGGGAATCTGAGTTTTGTAGAAGGCCCATTTCTACAGGACACTGCATAAGTTTTCTCTGCATGTCAGATCCTCTTTCATAGGGTAGGAACAATAGCAGTTCCCCTCAGGAGGGAAGGATGAGAGTAGAAAAGAAATTTTACAGGTTTCTCTGTGAAATTTGAGATTGTGCACTCCTCTGTTCACTGCAAATACTTTGTGCTCTCTTCCTGCATGGTCTGGTGTCTTCCTGATCCCACTCAACTGCCTGTGGTTTCAACACTGTGTTTCTGTGGGCAGTGTCACACGAGGGAATGATATGGTCTGAACTAAATCCTGAGACAGTTGCCTTTCAGTTCAGATATCTCATTTCCTGGCAAAGCTGGCATCTGCTAGTCTCTGATATAAGCTGACTGCAAGGTTCAACCTCCCAGCTCTGATTACTTAACCATTGACTCCTTCATCCATTCTGTTGCTGCTTCTCTTAGCCCTGCCTCAAGACAACAGTACAATGCTTTCCCCCAGCTAACTATTCCAGAGATGTTTCCCTGAAAGCTTTCGGAAGAATTGGCTGGTAGGGCTCACTGCCTGTCCACCCTGACATGTTGTTCAAACAACCTTTAGAATTGGCCCAAAACTTGAGGCAAAGAGATAATTAAGAAGAAACACTTGCTGTTGGTTTATTCACTACTATTGGCTTTCTGCGTCCATCCATTAAGCAAAATCCTAGCTCCAGGGATTTAGCTTGCAAAACTAACCCTGACATTCATTGAAGTAGGATTTTACTTTATTTCTTACAATTTTGTGAGGATAGGTAGTCAGCAACAGTGCTCAAAACAGTACAATCTCATACCTTCAATTCAGGCTTGCAGAAGTGCAGGGTGGGGACGTAGGACAAATAAAAATCTCCTTCTTCATTTTTTTCCCTACTTGTATTATAAATTAGGGATACACACTTGCTGTTCCTCCCTCCTGGCCACTGCAGCCACACTCCATGCTGCTGTTTTCACCTTCACTGTCCTTTTTATCTCACATAGTAAAATAAGTCCCCAGCCACTGCTGATCCAAATGCTTCAGCGAGTCTTTTTTCCAGGGCTTCAGGATTTAGGGTTCTGCTTTAGCTAATCTCTTTTCAAGCTTCTAAGACCTTGTATGTTTTGCAAGATAGGAGTATTCAGAAAATATGCCTTTTGCCACCAGCTAGCTAAGCAAGGTCACAGCGGGTAGTAGCTTGCAGGGTACTGCTGTGACCAGGGTGGGAGCCTCAGAGACACACTGAACCTTCCTAAATAGACCAAGAGAAACACTGTCATCCTGAAAAAAGCTTTGCAGTGCAAAAATTGTAGTTCTCTCTCTCTTCCCTTTAGCCCTGAAAGGTGGTTAGTCCTTCATGGTGTTTTACATTGCCTGTATTTCAATGCAGTCATGCCAGTGATGGCAGGCAAGTACAAGGCAGAGGAGCTGTATCATTGGCATTCCCTCCCTTTTTCACCTGTTAAAAATGGCCAGAAATCTTCGTAGTACCTGACAGTACTTTTACTGAGGTGTCCTGAGACCTGCTGTGTGATAAGAAGATGCTATAAACCCTTTCTGACGCATGGACACTGCTTTTGATGAGGAAAAACAAATCTAGGACAGACAAAAGCACTTCTATGGAATTATATAGAAGTTGTGAAGGGAAGTCAAGCAGATAATCCAGGTGTCCTAACTAATTCTCAGACAAATAGGCATTTCAAAAAAAAACTTTGTTTTTTAGGCATTGTGTCCCCCAGAGCAAAGATGCCACTTTGGAGGGATTATTGCACCTCTCTGCCTTTGAGACCTCGTCTGGCACCTGTGACTTGTACGTGTCAAAAAGTAATTTAGAAGGTCAAAACTGGGACTGTCCCAGAAAGACTGGGATAGTTAACTCTTAATGAGCTAATAATCTCTACACAGCAAGAAAGAATTTAACTAAGACTTCACTGTGGCCAAATGGAAATATGCCCATTGGCATGTATGGAAATGGGATGGAAAGAGAAAGAAATTAATTGAAAATGAAAAGCATTAAGAGAAATTGTGGAAGGAGACAAGGTTGCTGCTTCATGCAGAGTTCTGACAAGGGACATCTGAGAGCAACCTGTTGTGGTGGTTGGGGAATTAATCAAGTGGACTGGAGAAGGTGGCAGAGAGTTTGCAACAGGACACAGAGGTAGTGACCTGCCTACACCTCCCAGCTGGGCTGGGAGCTCTGCCAGCCTGTGGCAGCAGGGTTGTATTTGTCCACATGCAACTCACCCTGGAAAGGGTAGAGGGGCTCCCTGGAGGGCTTCCTGCATGTAGCACCGGGATGGGAGAATTTTGTGCATGTGACAGCTGTAGGCTGGTTAGTAATGCTGGTAATCACAATGACTTGGGGCCTTCCAGGTATGACTCAGAACTATTCCAGTCATGCTGCACAAAACAGCCCACACAGAGCCCTGGCCACAGTGCTACCTGCAGTACGTTCCTGCCCATCTTCTCTTCTGCAGGACCTGGGAGCAAAAAGGGGTCTGGCACTCATTTGGTGTTGGGACCTTCAATCTTTCTTTGATGTTTAAACTTCTAAAATATACTGGTGTCAGTGCAGATCCCTGCTCAGAATTTTAAGCTTACTGATGAGAGGTCTTTTTCCCCCGCCGCCCCCCACCCCCAGATACCTCTAATGCACCCTACTTCAGAAAAATCACCACACCATTTCACTGCTCCCCTGCCCTGTTTAATGCCACTTTCTTCTGCCAAGATGTCACAACTGATGAGTTAAAGCAGTTGCCCCTGAGACAGTGGCATAATCTCCCCTTGAGGAAAAAGGCGTGGGTGGGTGCTTCATGAGGAACAGGAAAGGGTTGTGGATAGATGGATGTTCAAGTTTTCCACAGTCACAGGCTTCCCACAGGACTTTGGAAAAACCTTTTCATGTGAACTATGTCAGCACGGTCCAGGGATTACACAATGCTGCAAGGTGCTTAGACATCAGACTCACAAGGATTGGTGCTTTAGGCAGGCAGGGAGCCTGGGTCAGGTCTGGGCTCCTGAAGGTTTTGGCATCATGGAGAGCTGGAGAAAGAGATGCAACTGCTGCTGACCATGTTTTGAGGAGAACTGGCTCAGAAACCAGTCCAGGCACGTTCCTGTGAGAGGTACTGAGATCTCTGTGAAAGCCCAGCAATCCACAGCCAATCTGTGAGCCAGTGTGAAAATTTGACCCAAAGATGGTGCCCCAAGAACGGGGGTGTGAATGGTGCAGACTGAGCTCTGACCCAGGGACCTTAGCAATTACAAATAATATAATAATAATTTAATCATTATTAATAAATTAAAGAAATAAAACACAGGATCTGATGCAGTATGTTCCCATATGAAAAGTCTTAGCTCACATACAGCCTGGCCATTTCCATCAGTCCCCTGCCTTTTACTTGGAGGAGATGGGATCACTGGACTCCTGCCCAGCCTTGGCCATGATTGGTATGTCCTAGCATGTGTCCATGTGTCTGTCTGCACACACCCATGCATGCACACATTAACCACTGGCACTGCTTCCACCCAGCTCTGCCAGGCCAGACTCTAAAAGATGGATCCCACATGGAGCACACCCATTTGGGGTGGACAGGTCTGGGGTGACACCTGCACCTCAGGTTTCTCCTAGCCATGAGGACATCAGCATATTTAATAACATCTTGATGATTGGAGGGCTGTTTAATTTAGTGGCACCTGTTGCTGCTGACGGAGCTGTTCCCAACAGATTTACACCTGTTTCAGTGGAGTGGCTGCTCAGCTCTGCTCTGCTCCCAGCCTCTTTGCTGTCCCTCAGAACCTTCCTCCTCCCCTGCTTGGACAGTGATGCTTGTTGGGGCACAGCTGACAGGCTGGGAAGCACTGGGGTGAGCTCACTGTGCCACCAGGAACCTCATTCCTTTTGAATGATGAGCCAGACAAGCTTAGCGTGCTTCTTAATTTTGTAAGGAGACAGAGAGGATTTGTTGCTCTTGATTTTCTGCTCCATTTTTACCTTCTTCTTCTCCTCTGACTGGGTTTTATACTGTCTGGGATGGCCCTGAGTCTCTCTAAAAAGTTAATTCATCAGGCACCTGAATTTCTGGAGTGAATTAGTTTCCAGGCAGTCTAGATGTCTTCAAGGCAGTCCATTTTGGCATCCTTTCGGCATGCTTTTATTTTTGGTGTCAGGTAAATTTTGCAAATTTTTTCAAATTCTTCCACGTGAATAAGTCCTACTGGCAGCAAACCCACTATGGATATTGGTATGTAGCTGGGTACAGGTACAAAGTGTTCCCAAGAATTCAGAAGTAATGACTCAGGTATCCCCTTCCCTTGGATCATTAAGTTAGCCTAGAAATATGGAGATCTGGAAAGTGTCTTGCTTGTGACTTCTTTCTCTGAAAACTACAGGGCACCTCTGCTCAACCTTTTACCTGCAGTCACAGGAGAGAGAAAATCTTCTCTACTAATGCATCTCTGTCTGAAAAGTGAAGTGGAAATGTTTGGGTAATAGCATGAAACCTGTCATGAAGAGCCACAGAAAGATCTGAAAATCACAAACTGTATGATGATAACAGTGGAAGTTTTGCAAAATCCTGGACACCTCGCCTCCCTCCTTGGGATGGCTTTAACTGCTGCTGAGGGTAATGGTGGGAAGAGGCCCGTAACAGAATCACGGAGTCATAGAGTAGTTTGGATTGGAAAGGACCTTAGAGACCATCTGGTTTCAAAACCCTTGCCATGGGCAGGAATGCCTTCCACTAGATGAGGTTGCTCAGAGCCCCATCCAACCTGGCTTTAAGCACTTACAGAGATGGCGTATCTAGGACTTCTCTGGGCAACCTGTGCCAGTGCCTCACCACCCTCAGAATAAAGGATTTCTTTCTAATAGGTAATTTAAACCTACTCTCCTTCAGTTTACAGCCACTATCCCTTGTCCTGTCACTACATGCCCTTGTAAAAAATCTCTGCCTTATTGAAAAAATGGCCTCTGCCATACTGAAAATCAGTATCCACAATTCATGTGTGTAGCAGAAATATTTGGGCAGTGGAAACATTTTGCAGCTTCTTCTGAATCTTTTTACCTCCTCCTTAGAAATGGCCACCCACTCTTGAGGAAACATTGGCTTGCCTTGATGAAGAGTCTCTTCATCTTGGGACAGAGCACTGGCCCATTGGCTGTGCTGCTGTGGGTGGCTGGGAAGCAGGGGCCAGGAAGCAGAGGCTCCATCTGGGTAGGCTGGATGCTCAGAGGTGCCCTGCTAGAAGGAAGATACCTCAGCACCAGCCTCCTGCACCAGCTTGGTCCTGAGAAAGAAAGAAAAAAGGTTCAGCACCCCCAAAAATATGCAGTCAATGCTTTCCTGGAGGAAAAAGCAGTAGTTGTGTCTCTTCAAGCCTGGGGCTAGCAGGGTGTTATACTAGAGGTTTCTAGTTAAGTACCACCTGGCAGCACCCCTGAGCTGCAGCCTGGGTCATGGTTTCCATAAAGGGCTGCCGGGTTCACTCATATTTATAACACTTGCCCCAGCACGGCATGTCAACTTGCAGAGGTCAGCTCTCCTCCGGGAGCAGGGAGTCATTCCACAGGCTGTGCTCCTGTTTCCATCCCCGCCTGCCAAAGGACCTCCCACTCCCTGGCAGATAGGACCTGTGGGTGGCTCACTGAGGGGCATGGCAAAACGGTCTGAGGGGCGAAGGGCATGAGGAAAGAGGGTGCACAGGAGATACAGTGCCTGATTTCTAGTGTAAACTCTAGGAGGTAGGTGTGTGGCTTTCTCTAGTGCTCCAGGGAAAGTGGGAACCACTACATCCCTGTGGGAGACAAGCTGTCTGAAGGCAGGTGAAGTGTTTTCTTCTACAGGTTCATTTTGGTAGGTACTCTGGGTAAGGAGGATCACAAAAAACTAAGGCTCCAGCTTGGTCTCTTCTCTGAGTTCATCAAAGATGGCTTCAGACTGATTCTTAGAGCTGCCAGCTGTACCACATGGTACACTCCAAATGGAGCTGTACCAAAGAGAAGATCAGACGACAGCCTGTGGACAACATTCAGACATACCTTGTGGCTTGGCAGCAAGCCATGGCACTGCTCTCAACAGGTCCCTTGCTGGGTCCCGTGGTCCTAGTGAATGCTGAAGATCCCTGACTGAGGTGTCTTTTGATGGGCAGGAGACAAAGGCCAGCTTGGAGGATGTGACAGGTTTTAGAAGTCAGGCTGTACACTAATGGTGTTCCTCATCCTCTTGTGTCTCAGAGCACGTGTGTGGGGTGAGGAACCAGAGCTGCCAGCTCGGCTCTTCCGCCCCTCAGGAGCCGCACATCACAGCTGTGTGTAGCGCCCGCATGCTGAGGGCTGCAACTAAGCTCCTACAAAGCTCCCTGGATTAGCAGGTGTGGATATACAGGGCAGGGATGCAGTAATTTGAGCTGGAGTAGTTAGTGCAGTCAGGCAAATGTCATATGTAAAAAGAGGATCTAAAATGATCTAGCACAGCAGTTTGTGCTCAGTCCTTACTGGTCCATAGCAGGAATCCAAGATAGCTTTATTTTAGTAAATATAACTGATACCCGTTCATCCTTGGTCAATGTATTTTTCTTGTTTTTTTTTTTTTAATTGTCTTTTTTTTTTCCTATGTT
>QUSF01000117.1:113521-155611 GCA_003676055.1 Chloebia gouldiae
TTCCTTTTCCTTTTCCTTTTCCTTTTCCTTTTCCTTTTCCTTTTCCTTTTCCTTTTCCTTTTCCTTTTCCATCCAATCCAATACAGAATGAAAGATTTCCAGGAGGATTACAGAGCTTTCATTATGCTCTCTGGGATGTTTTGACACCTCACCATAAATTGGTGTTTTTTGAACTACTCATATTAGTATTTTGCCAGATTTAAATCCTGTAGATTTATGAACACAATGACCTTTTAAAGACCAATTTCAAGCTGCAGTCATTTCAGGATCATTATTTCATTTGCAAGTAGCAGATTTTTGGGGTTTAAACAGCCAATTAGATACTAAAGGCTAGTTTTGCGAAGATGTGAAACCTTGATATTTTTTCCTGCACCTAGAGTTTGTTCTGATTGCTATTTGTCCAGATCAGACCCACAGAGGAGAGAGGCATTTATTAAGGAAGTTAAATGAATCAGAACAGGGCCTGAGTCATTGATGAATTTAAAATATTTCAAATCTGATGAAGAGCCTGAGTATTTGAGACTCAAGTTAGTTCTTTTTGACTTTCATGTGTTGTGATCATATACAGAACTATGTCGCTGAACAGCATCATTTATCCTGATAGTGTCAACCCAAATAACTGCACATGCTGAAAAGGAGACTTCCCAGCAATCATGTCAGGCAGGTTTTCCATGACATTAATTGAAGTGCTAATTGAAAAAAAAAAAAAAACAACTAGAACTCTCTGTGGCTGAAACAACAGATCCTGCAACATAAAGTACTTTAAAATTGTGTTTTAATTGGACATAATGGTTTGGACTGAAAATATGTTGTTTGAAGTTTTGAACTGCAGTATTTTCATTTTCATCCAAAATTCCCTTCCTGAACCTAAACTGTCTCAGATGAGAGCTGGGAGACCACTGCTTGAGGATGAGGCACGCACACACACACACACATTTACTGGAAACATTTTGAAGGAAACCTGGGGAGCCTGATAGTCAGGAAGAGGTTGCAGGAGTGGCCAAACCTGCCCAGAGTTATCCAGCCCTGCGAGATTTTAAACTCTAGTGAACCAAACACTATGACCAGCTGCTCTCTTATAGCTATCCAGTGTCAGTAGCTTGGCTTTCTTTTTTTTTTTTTTTGGCCAGTAAATTACTGTACACAGGTGGGGAATTTATTAGCATAAGTAAAATTAGGAAGCAGCACTCCATTTATCTCCCCACTGACGCTGACAGGCTGTGAGATGTTGACCTTCTCTGAAGTGTTTGTCTGTATGGCCCTGAACCCAGCAAAAACACTTAGGCCTGTGCTTAATTTTGCATCCCCTTAGGTCTGCCCCTTCTGCTAGAAGTTAAGTATGTGGGTCACTGTTTTCCTGGATCACAGCCCAACTCCTGAAGGTCCTTCAAGATTTAGCTAGATAGAGGTTCTTAAATGATAGGATGCAATTAATAGAATGGGATTCTGCTCTCTTTTCTGTCAGTGGCTGATTTGTGATGGAGAGGCTAGTCTGTACAGAAATATACACCCATCCATCAATAGTTTCTCACAAACTATCAACTATAAACACATTAATAAGTTTTAATTATCAAAGTCTCTGGGAGATCAGCCTTTTTGTAGCTGATAAAGTCTGTCCTTCCTTGCAGACCCAGCATCCACATAAGTTAAGAGCCAAACTCTGAAGCTCAGAAGTGACTTTGCTTTAGCTAGGAGCTGTCAGAACACTGAGAGCAGTTACTGCAGGATGATTAGGTCTTCAGATTGAGCTGGTGGCTCTTGAGTCTCCTTGGTGGTGGGAATTAGCCCCCTGTATCACATGAATAGTGGTGTTCTTGGAATGGCAGGAGACAGGGACTGATCTTTCCATCACAGGCAAAGGAGGTGACCGTGACCTAGAACCACAGAATCACAGAATGTTTGGGGTTGGAAGGGACCTTAAAGATCATTTAGTTCTAGGGATCTGAGAAGTGTACTGCTCATGATATTTCTCCAGCATGGCAGCTGCAGGGTGCCTCTGATCAACCTTTTACCTGCAGTCACAGAAGAGAGAAAATCTTCTCTACTAATGCATCTCTGTCTGAAAAGTGAAGTGGAAATGTTTGGGTAATAGCATGAAACCTGTCATGAAGAGCCACAGAAAGATCTGAAAATCACAAACTGTATGATGATAACAGTGGAAGTTTTGCAAAAACCTGGACACCTCGCCTCCCTCCTTGGGATGGCTTTAACTGCTGCTGAGGGTAATGGTGGGAAGAGGCCTGTAACAGAATCATGGAGTCATAGAGTAGTTTGGGTTGGAAAGAACCTTAAAGACCATCTGGTTCCAAACCCCCTGCCATGGGCAGGAATGCCTTCCACTAAACCAGGTGCTCAGAGCCCCATCCAGCCTGGCTTTGAGCACTTCCAGAGATGGGGCATATAGAGAGTCTCTGGGCAACCTGTGCCAGTGTCGTGTTTCTGAGACCCTCAGCTTCTCCCCAGCTTTATATACTTGTGTCCGGCCGGTCCCTGTTTTCCTCCTGCTCCTTTGCGGCCCTCGCCGTGCCCGCCCCTCCTCCCGGGCCCGCGGCCGCCGCCTCACGGGGAGCCGCCAGGTGGCGCTGCCGGCCCGCGTGAGGCGCCGCGCGCCCCGCCCGCCGTGTCCGCCAGCCGCGCGAGGGGTGGGAGGGGCGTCCCGAGGGAGACGCGGAGACAGCCCGGCGGGAACTGCCCGAGTGATCAGGAGCAGCCCGAGTGACCAGGGACAGCCCGAGGGACCAGGGGCAGCCCGAGTGACCGGAGACAGCCCGAGTGACCGGGGGCAGCCCGGTGACCAGGGGCAGCCCGCCGTGGGACAGCGGGGCAGCCCTCGCCTGATGCCGCATGTGCCGTGCCGTGCCCTGCCTCGCCGGCTCGGTGCTCCCCGGCCCCTCGGCAGCCCGGCTCACAGAACGGGTCCAGTTCTAGGGGCACCTTCGCCGTGTTTTGCTGATGGTGCCAGCAGTGTGCACTTATGGCCATGTCCAGGAGTATGGCCATTTAGAAGAGCAATGCCAGCAGTTTGAGGGGAGTGATCCTATCCCTCTGCTCAGCCCTAGCGAGGCTGCAGTGCAGTGTCCAGTTCTTTGTGCTGTGTCCAGTTCTGGGCTCCTCAGGACAAGAGAGACGTGGATGTCCTGGAGCAGGTCCAGTGGAAAGTTGATTAGATAATTAAAGGACTGGGAGCACCTGCCTTGTAAAAATGGCTGAGGGAGCTGCACCTCTTCAGCCTCGAGAAGAGAGGACAGAAAAAACCTTGTCAATGTATTCAAAATATCAGAAGGGAGCATGCCAAGAGGATGGAGCCAAACTCCTGTCAGCAGTGCCCACCAACAGGACAAAGGGCAACAGGCAGAAACTGGAACACAGGAAGCTCCACCTGAACATGAGGAAGAACTTCTTTACTGTACAGATTACTGAGCACTGGACAGATTGGCCAGAGAGGATGTGGAATCTCCTTCCATGGAAATATTCAAGAACCATCTGGACACTATTCTGTCCAGTGTGCTCCCCGCCCTGCCTGAGTTGGGAGGTTGCACCAGATGGTCTACAGAGATCCCTTCCAGACTTACATATTATGAAATACTGTGTTTTAACTAGGACCTATACAGAGGTCTGGGCTCAGAGGAATCCCCATGGACAGTGTTTGTGCAGCTGACAGAATGTCTTCAATGTACAAAGAAGTGGCAAGGAGTCACAGGACTTTGGAGGTAGCTGCTAGAGTGAAATTAAGGTCTTGGCTTTCCACTTGCAAATTCTGAGGGTCCCCCTGGCCCCCAGAATTGCAGAGGGTAGCTTAAAGCCATGACCTATGGCAGAATTTTAAAGGGTCAGAAACCAAAATGTAAAAAAGCTCATCCCTTCCCAACCAAATACACACATAAAAGTCTATTTGTGTAAATTAAATATTATTATTTTAAAATGGTCATGTAATTTAGGCAGCTGCGATTTTTGAACAGGTAAAGATGAGTCTGGCTGCGTTTTACGGGTGCGATAAACCCTTCTTCTAAGGCTGAATCTAGCACGAAGGCACATCCCCACTTTCCCCATGGTGGGATGCTTTTTCTACATTCTTCCCGCACTGATGGAAACAAAGCTACATGGCCAGTTGGGCTCAGGTTTAGCCTTGTCTGCTGGGGCCCCTTTTTATACCAATTCAGACAGCCTGGCATCAGTCCCCCTCTTTGTACACCGGAGAGAGGGGCAGGTCGGGGCACACAGCACAGCGAGGAGCGGCGGGGTCTGCAGGCAGTGCTCGGCGAGCGCTGGCGGGCCCAGATGGTGTCATTTCCCCCCGAGGGCCGCGGGGTGCCCGCAGCGATGCTGGTGCTCGGCTGAGCAGGGCGCTGGGATTTGCATGTGCCCTTTGCACGCCAGGCACCAGCTATTTAAATGACAATGGGGCGAGGGGCAGGTTAGGTATATATATAGACAGAGAGATATTTCTCTGTCTGTGTTGGCTGCTGCTGGCAGCTGCAGTCCAGCAGCCATCCTCACCTCCCCTATCAATATCCTTTCCCCTGAGCTGGAAGGACTAAGGGATAATTTAGTCTTTATGCTAGTTTGGACTTTGTCTGATTACCAGCTGAGCCTGATTACACAGGCCTTGCTGTCCCTTCTGGGAAATAGTCCAGACAGCACAGAGGGGCCACTGCTCCTCCTGCCTGTTTTGCCACTGCCAATCTGTCTGATTTTATTTTGGATTGCAGGAGTGGTGGCTTGTTCTCTCTGCTGTCCTCCCTGTGCACCCACTGTCAGGGACCAAAGGACACAGTTTTTCCTGAGGACCATAAATTACATTCACACACAGGGCTTGAATACCACCATGTAGAGCCAGCTGGTGGGGAGCTGAGCTCTTGTGACTATTGATGACATGGATTTGGGTCCTGCCGCAAGGAGCAAAGTGGGACCCATCTTCAAGTGTGCCTCCTTACTCACCCCAGTTTCCCTTTTATTTCACCCTTTGGCACCTCAGTATGTGTCAATGAGTGCCTTGGATATGTGTGTAACTGCGAGCAAGAGTGAGCTCTCAGGTAGAAGCCAGTCCATGCAGCAAAACTGAAGATCCATTTCAGCTGAGTATCCCAGCTCCAGCTATTTCACTGAGAGCAGAGCCAGTGTCAGGCCAGGCAGTGTTGAAGTACTGGGAACTGACAGCAGCCAGCAGTTTCAGTCCAGCAGCCAGCCCATCCTCCCCCACCACTTAGGAGCACTTGGATCAGCCAGACACAAGATTCAGATTTCCATCCATATCTACAGTTCTACAGAGTTCAGAGGAAGTGAAGTTTTGGCTTTGGGCTTATGCAATTTTCAAAGCTAATGAACAGATGGTGTTTTACTTGCTGTCTCCAGCCCCTTTGTATTAGCTGTGATCCAAGTCTAAACACCACAGATGAATTAGGATGGTCATGTTCCCTCATTCACTTGGAGAGAAATTATGTGGGGAGATGGAGGGATATAATGCAAAACGTCCTAGAGTCAGGACCAGTTTAAAAACACCTCTGCACAGCTGCAGCACCATGTGTTACACAGAGGAGTTACCACAACTTCTCAATGAAGCTCAATGAAAACACTTGACCCCTGACTTGAACTAAGACCTCTGGTTATTGATCCCAGGAAAACTTTAGAGAGGAGGCCATTGCATTCTGCCTGCAGCAGCTCTGGCTCCTGAATGGCTCCTTCTGTTTTTAGGAACTGTCACATTGAGCTCTCCCTTCAGCCTCTCTACACTGTCTCCACACCTTGTGGGTGACTAGGACTGTACAAGAGTTTGGCTCCATCATGTCTGAGGCTCAGTTTGAAATAAGCATAGGCTGCTCTTATATTGCCTGGTAGCTTCTCTTCACCAGAGTACAAGCCCAGCTCCTAAAACCTTTTCTTATATGTTATATGCTCTAGGCCCCTCACCATCTCAATGGATTCTTCCAGGGTTTTCAACATCCCTCTGGAATCTGGAAGGTCCAAACAGAGCAGAATATCTAGGCACAGTCTCACCAGCACTTAGGAGCAGACTGGGATAATTTCTCTCAATCTGCTAGCCACCTTCCTCCTGATGTAGTCTAGAATGTGAATGACATTATTTCCAGTGACAACACTCTCCTTGGCCTCCACCTGTAATCCCCTAGTCTTTTTCAGCTGGGTATAAACAGGTGTGTATCTTCACTGACAGATCATACAGGCCCAAGGAGTGCTCCTGATTGCATTAGTCATGGGTCTAGGTGGCATTTGGGATTTGACCTCCTGAGTCCGATTGGTGGTAGCACCCTGGTCATTTTTCTGTGTCCTGTTCCTTGAATCTGAGACAATATGAGAGCTTGGGAAACAGTGGGGTGCATCAGCTGCTGAGAACTGATGCAAGCAAGTGTAAGAGAATGGAGCTCAAGCAGTGATTTTTCTGGTGGCACCAGGGGTGCTGACTCTCCTGTGGCACTGCAGGTTCGGGTAGCACAGTGCTGTCCTGTGCTCTGAGGCACAGATGGTCTGAAAGAGACCCTCTAATACATGGTGGAGCAAAACATCACACACAATGTTGTGACAACTCTATTGGACCAAAGAGCTGTCTGTCAGTATCCTGTTTCCAAGCATGACTAGCAGCAGCTGTATAGGGAAAAGAATCCTCCTCCTCGCTCCAGGAGGAGGATCACTGTCAGGCCTATCTTTGTAGCTTTGGGACATTTTGGAAATATCCACAGATAGGACTTTGATCAATCTTTCCATGACACAGCCTGAATGAAGCTGGATAACTCACAGCCCAAAAGATTTGCTGATTTTGCAGTGGGACTCTGAGCCCCTTTTCATTGTACACAGATATTTGTGCCCTCGTAGGTAGTTTAAAGGTGGAACATCTCCAGGTTATTGAAATGTTCTGTATTAATAGTTCATTTTCAAGCAACTCCTTGCTTGGGCTTTATTTAAGATGAAGGAAAATGTTTTTATTGATCTGAAACTCACTTCTTTGCAAAGAGTTTTTTTTAATATGTGTAATTTCAAAATCCAGGCTGCTTTTCTGGTATGGGTTGAACACAAGGGTTGAATTTTTAAAATTGCCTCTGAAGAGACAGGAAAACTATAGAACCTTGATACTCCTGGACTTCAGATGACCTTTCTTTTAAGTTTGGGGGGGTGGGTTTGTTGTTGTAATGGTCTGGGTGAAAGAAATGCCATTTCTTGCTGAGGAGAGTGCAAGCTGCTGATCTGTGTCATGTTTGCCAAGACCAAACATCAACTTTTCCGTTTTGAAGAGCTTGGGGGCCTGTGTTCCTTGGTTGACTAACTGTGATTTTAGGAATAGAATCTATTTTTGATAAATGATGCCATGTAGACATGCTAATGGGCAAAGTGTCAGCCTCCAGGTAACAATACTGTTCTTACAGTCTGCTCAAAGTGGTGGTTGGTGATTTGGTCTCTCCTGCTAACCATTGCTTGCCTAAAATGCAATTAAAGCTGATGCGAAGTCCAGTCCTGGGCTAGGAGCACTGGGAAGTGTGCTACAGAGATCTAGGAGTTTCTCCTGAACACTGCTTTGTTCCAAGTGATGTGTCCTGGTCCTGGGTCCTTTTGCCTTGCTATTTGTTCTGCCATCACTGAGGAGACATGTGCTACACCTGCTTGCTGCTGGTGTGGATCCCTCCAGGTTCATTAGCTGTGCTCTGCACCATGCTGAAGTGGTGCTGCTGCAGGACACGAGCTGTGCTTCAGCTGCTGAGAGCACTTGTGCCTGAGGTGCTGTGCCATGGGGCTCAATGCAGGGCCTCCACCTTCATGGTGTAGCTCACATGCAACCTGGACCCAAGCCTTTAGATTGCTCTGTGCCAGTCCGTGGCTGGGTAGCAGGGAGCTGCATTTGGGCTCTGTTATTTATGGAAACGGGGCAACTGTTCATGGAAAAAAGCTCATTGGTGCCTTGCCAACTGCTCTTCTACGGGCAGTGACCTGCAGAGCACGTGTGTGTGCAGTGGTGTTCAGCGAGGTGTGCAGCTATGAAAACTTGCCTCTGCATGCCCAGAGAGCATGTGAGAGCCTGCAAACAGAGGTGCTAATGCTCCTCTGCCTTGGCTCCCCTGTGATCTTCTGCAAACAGCCCTGCAGGGCGAACCACTTCATTTTCTGCTCTGCATTCCCTGTGTTCACAATACCTGGGGAAAAAATGACAGCTCTCTTTTCCTGAGACTACATGTCAAATGCCTGGGGCTGTAATGAAATATAGATCTACCTGATGCTGGACATAATACACGGGTGTTTCATTCTACACTTGAGGAAAGAGCCTGCCATGTCTCCAGCTCACTGCAGCCTACTGCAGCTGGAGGAGAGCCATTCTCTAACTTCACTCACTTTGCTACTAGACACCTAAAGTAATAATATGGTGCTCTTTAGGGTGTAGTCAAGCTCCTTGGGAAATACGATCAACTACAAAGATTAGTCAGGGATTTTAACCAAAGATCCTATCTGGGGAGTTGGCTCCTGACTACTCATTTCACCAGCACTTGTTTCAGAGCCACCTCGGTGTCTGTTATGCTTCTGATCTGGGAGGTCCTTGTTAAGCAGCTGTGGATGTCTGGAACATCTTTCTTTCAGGCCTGGCCCATTTAATGCTGAGGAGGACAGATGAACACAAGCTGAGCCAGAGCTGACCTGGAGAGGAAGGAAGAGGCAGAGAGATTTGAGTTGCCCAAAAATGCTTTCTGCACTGCAGTCATGGTCACCACCCAGAAAGGGGAGCAGAGAAAACTCTGCATCTGGAGGAGCCTGCCATGCTCAGACAGAGACCCATTCTGCTGCAGCTCCAAGCATGGTTTGAGCCCAGTGTGTGGCTGCAGTACAGCAGCTTAATGAGTTGCCACAGGTCAGCCACACTGCGGTAGCCATCTGTGTGTGATGGATGTGTGGTGTGCAGTGGGGTGCTGAGGAAGCTACCTCACCTCCCCATCTTTGCTATTTCAAGTGGCTTTGAGTTTGTCACAGGCTGCAGGCATTGATCTCTGCTCAGCTGCCATGGGGTGGTGAGCCACCAGGCTGCAGAGCTTGGAGCTGCTTGCCCTTTTCCAGAGTAAGGAGTCAAGCTTTGCTGGAAGGAGATGCTTCCTCACATACTGCCCATGACCGTGACAGGAGATCACTGAGGCTAATGACTATGCCCAATGCAAAAAAAGCATCAAGTATTTATTTAAGTGGGCCTTCCAAGTGATATATCAGTAAATATGCAAAAATATGCAAGAGCCATGAGGGAAATGGAAGAACCCAGCTTTGAAGTGTTACAGCCTACCCTGGCCACAGTGTTCATGAGATATTCTTAATAGACAGGTAGTCCATCAGGGAGGATAGCAGGTTTTTGAGCACCTTTTCTAGATGAGGCAGCCTTGGCCCATGCCAGGATACTGAGCTACATGAACCTTGTCCTTAGTCTGGCAAGTTCAGCCTTAAGCCTCTTTACACAGCTCATATCAGACCAAGACAAAACCAATGCTCCCAGATCAGGTGTTAGGCTGATTTAATGACAATCTTTCTTTAAAAACAACCTCAACACTGCATCGGTGAAGGTTATTTTTTAAATTGGGCTGCTGAAAAAAAAAAAAAAAGAATGACCTATAAGGACTTCTATTAAAAAAATAAATTTTAAATAGTTGCTGAGGAGTCATCTTTGGTAAATGCCTAGTAGCTGGCTCGACATGGGTCTTCTGTCTGCCTTTGTGTACGGGTACATATGGTCTCAGTGGATATGTGTGGAGTGGAAGCAGTCCTGTTCTGTAGGTCCCCTGTGCTCAGGTTTGTGTTTGTGTACTGGGAGCGTTAATGAGAACAGACTGCCTTTCTTTCCCTTCGTTCCCCAATCCCATCTGTTCAAACAAAAGGCTGAAAGGGAGAGAGAGCTGAGACCCTGCTGGTCAAGAGGGGATGGATAATAACACATATCCTTGGGCTACATTTCAGCACATGCAACCCTTTCAAGCTGTGCTAAAGCTTTTATTCAGGCAAGAGAAAGAACAACCAATATAAAATAAGGATTTTTTTTCTTCTTTTTAGAAAAGCTGCATCAGGCCTGAAGGATGCTACATTCTGTTCTTTCCCTCTAATGTTTTAAAATGCTGGATTATCCAAAAAAAGAGTTTAAACCCATACTGATTATATATTTGTGTGTGTACAGACAGAGCATGATATTGGGCTAGAGCAAGTGACATATGCAGAGGGGCCAGGGATGGCTTAGAAAGTCAATTTTCACTCTGTTTGCACATGGTAACAGTTCCAGATTCATGTAATTAACTATACATCAAAAGGGTGTGAAGGAAGATATATTCCTCTCCACCTTGGGGATTTGATAGGTACTTTACAATTCATGGTTAACCCCCCATTCACATATTTGTCATTATGGTCGTGCCAAACAACTCATCTGAAGATCAAAACAGCTTTCTTGGGGGCTGTAACAGTGAGAGAAGCACAAGAGATGGCACCTCGAATCCCAGCGTGGATACTGAGTGGCAGAGAGGGATGCAGCCCTGGATGGCGGCACTGGTGTTCAGCCCTCTGCCAGCCATTCCAGGGATGTCATAATGGTTTACGGGAGAAAAATGGTCTCAAATGCCATTAGTTTAATGCTTCATAATGTCGTTGTGTCTGTTTTAAATGCAATCACCAAGCTCAGGGGACACCCAGGACTAAAATAAAAGAAGAGGAAAAATGCTTCCAGAAATATAACGATGGAAAAGGAGGCAGAGGAATCTTTGGTGAGTGAAGAAATGAGATTCACTGGTTCTTTTCCACTGAGCAGGTAGCACATGAGTAATTGGTATTGGACGGCTAAAGGGATATTCATCATGAGAACTGATTTCACCCAGATTATAATAAATGCACCAAAGTAACATAATCAGTCTGGAGGCAGAGGAGAGTTTTGCAAAACACAAGACCTGATCCTGGCCAAGATTTTCAGAAAGAGTCATTCCAAGTGAGATTTCTAGTGCTGTGTTACTGTCTTTGCCTTGTTTTCAGAAGTGACACACAACAGAACCCACCAAATGCTACCCATCCAGCAAGTTTATTGATGTGTTTGTGGGTGACTGTCTCCAGGGTGCACTGTCTCAAAGAGAAGGAGCCAGAAAAAATGAAATGTATCAAAACCAATGAACAAGATGAATCCGATCTGTTCACACTATTAGAAATGCAAATAAATAAATTGGAAAAGCAATGAGTACAAGAGGTATTTGTGCTCATGCAAGCTTTAGAAATCTAAGTGTCTCATATCTTATTTCAATCACACAGGTGGAGCTGTTTCCTTAGGGATGAAATCCTCCCTTTGTTGATATCTCCCACCCCAAATGAGGCAGGTATATATTCCTTTCAGACAGGAGCTGCTCGGTTTCAGCAGTCAACAGTTATTTTTCTCCAGGGAGGGATTAAACAAGGTGAAGGGATCATAGGACCATCTAGCACTGCTCCTTTGTGTCCTTTTTCTTTGGAATCCTAATAATTGGGAGCAACCTAATTCTAGCATTGATGCTGGCAGCTAATCTAATGTAGAAAATTTACGTGAGCAGCACATCCCCTCTCATCTCTACGCCTCTTCTCACAGAGCATCTGTCTCACACATAGGTTGCCGACTGTG
The DNA here is from genome assembly GCA_003676055.1 of Chloebia gouldiae. Taxonomy (NCBI): domain Eukaryota; kingdom Metazoa; phylum Chordata; class Aves; order Passeriformes; family Passeridae; genus Chloebia; species Chloebia gouldiae. The sequence continues at coordinate 125,115 of QUSF01000117.1, forward strand.
GCTGCCCTCATGTCTATCATTAGAAAGCAGACCCTTAAGCCTGGCCTAACTGTGCACCACTGATGTATTGCAGGACAGGCCTCTGCTGAATTCATCCATCAAGCAACCGCAAGAAGTGATTTCTGCGGATTAATGTGCTGGTGGGTGCATGCAGAGGTTGAAAGAGGAAAGGTTCATGGTAGTAGCTGGCTTACTGAAAAGACAGAGAAATGAGTGTGGCAGAAATAAGGTCCTTAGCATTGCAGATAGGTACAGATCCATAGGTTGTTTCTTTCAGCTCTGGTATTTGCTTTCTTCTACAGCCCTTGGTAGAAAACAAGAAAAAAGGAGGTTTTGACAATGTTTTCTACAAGGCTGGTTTAAAGAGTCTGTTCCCAGAGTCTTACAACCCAGCTGAATGTAACTGTGGAGGCTGAGATTTGCCATGGTGGATGACTCTGGTGGTTTGGGTTGAGGGAGCTGAGTTTAATCTTGGAAAGAGGTTAGAGAAAAAGAAACAGATGTATCTGTAGTTTAAAATTGACTAGCAGTGCCTTTCTTTGAGAAGATCTAAAGTTTCTGTGGAGCAGAGATTAGAAATTTGGCTTGAAAGGAGCTCCACTGCAGGGGATATGACTTCTGTTATACCCTGAAAAACGGTCCCAGTTGGCCAGATTGTGAGTCTCCAAAGAAAACCAGATTAAATGTCATTGGCACTTGGCACTAGAGTTTTGTCAGAGTTTTAACAGCTGAACTGCCTGTCCATCCTTGACATGTATGACCAAAGTGCCTGAGCTATCCCCTTGGAGCACAGCCCTGAGCTGTGTTTTCCTTGGAATGTGCTTAACCATGTGGGACTGCCTTGGTGACAGGTAGTACAAGTGCAGACTGTGGGAATACAGCTGAGAGGGACACACAGAAAAGTTTCTTTTGCATTTTGCCAATGGCTAAAAGTGTAACCAGATGGACTTAGAGCATCAGGAATCACTGAGAAAAGTCAGTGAAGTATCTATTTGCTGTCATTGATTAAATAGATACAATTCTTCCCGGCACAAGGCTTTAGGAAAACTGAGTGTTTGTTGGCACTGCGTTCAACACCCTTTCTAGGAAACATCCTTTCCTTCTTCTGACATTCAGGTCATGTTTCATATCTTACCTTGCTTCCTAGGAAAATAATAGCAAGATTGGTGATATTAAAATACTTAGGTCTGTGGAGGTGGTCTTTGGATATGGGAAAGATCATATGAATAGCATGACTGGTGACTTGGAGTAACTTTGGAAAAAGCCAGATGAACTAGCAAAATTGTCTGTTTCTTATGATGGAACTGGTGTGCCTGAAAGAAGTTAATACAGCCAGGTAGGCAAGAAAAATATTTTCAAAGAGTCACATCAAAGGTGTTCAGGAACTGAAAAAATAATCAAAGAGAGGAGACCAAAGAAGTTTCCTGCTGACATCAGAAGGTCAGTAGCATCAAGGAAGTTGATGAAGCTTGTCGAAAATCTAGGGATAAGTAACAGAAATAGTAGGGTTACCAGGAGTGAAATAGTAAGGTCACTGTAAATGAAACATGAATAAAAATATTAGTTTGTGTGATACCACAAGAAGCAAAAAATAGAGCAAGGGTTGTTAGGCTGGTCTGCATTGAGCATCAAGGGTATGACTTCAGTGATCAAACTGTAGACACTGAGGAAGACGCTGTTTATGTCAGGCCTGGACAGGACCTCTGCACAGACAATCTCTCAGCAGGTACCAGCTCTGATAAACAGGAGGATGGCAGCAAGGCTGCAGCACATTGAATGTGCTATTGTTCTTCCTATTATCTCAAAAGGAAGGCAGGCAAGTAACCATGAGATGCTCAAAATGAGAATTCAGAGGTGTTGTGTGCCAGCTGTGCCTAGGGTTTATGGAGGCTGAAGTGAACAAGACAGTGAAGCAAAATCTGCTCCCATAGATTCTGCTGACTCTGAAAAAGTATAAAGGACCCATTCCAAAATCAGGTAATTGTCAGCCAGCAAGGGGGTTCCAAAAGCATGGAAGGAATTTTTCCTGGATACAATATACCTGATACCAAAATATCTGTACTCGACAATCTATCAGACTGGATACTGAAATACTTAGGTATTTTAGTATACTGTGAGGATGGACACAGACCCAAATTCAGACAGATGATTAGCACTGCTACAGTTCAGAGTAGTACCTCAACAGTGTGGGTTGTCACATAGTCAGTAGGAAACAGAAGAACAAGAAAAATCCTGATAAGAACACTGAGAATCAGAGTCCCTGGTGATTCTAACATAGAAAAAGCCAAGATAAAAAAAGAGTAATACGTGATTCATTGACCCAGGAGTTGCTATTATGTATCCTTATGATCAGAGGATGCATAATGTAAAGTTGCAAATGGTGAGTTTTGTCGCCTCATTTCTCTTTGCAGAGAAAAGTAAGGCACAACTTTTTTCCTAAGGATTTACTGGGAAAGGCAGTGAGAAGATTCAGAGAACAAGAGTGAAAAATTTTTATCTGCTCCTGTGTTTGTCCCACATGGAATGTGGTATGGAGATTGTTTACCCAAGGTGATTGCTTGATCGGATTCTGGTGAAGGTTGTTTGGATTCATGGACCAATTGAATCCAGCTGTGTTGGACTCTGGAGCAGAGAGAGTCACGAGTTTTGTTAGTAGTTAGTTGGTAGATAGTAAGTAAATAAGTATGATATAGTAAGTATATCTTTGAATTAGTATATTAATGTAATATAGTGTAGTTTTAACAAAGCAATCCTTCAGCCTTCTGATGTGGAGCCAAACATTATAATTTCTTCCCATCGGGGGTCACCTAATTTCAGATAGAGTTTAGCTCTGCTACTATGGAAGGCAGGTAAATAGATCCAGTGAAGAAATAAGGAGTAGCTTCTCACAAAACAAGTGAAAATGAAGCTGGAATGATGCACTCTTTGTCCTGGAAGGGCCTCAGACAAAGACAGCAGGATCACAAGGAGACAGTTGATGTTATGTGACCACAACAAGCAGGCTTACTGCTGCTTGCCAGCCATGCCATTGCTCTCTCAAAGGAAACATTAAGACACAATAGATCCAGCATTGTTGAATCAGCTAATCCAGAGGCTCACTGGATATTTCTGCTTTTTGTAGATATTTTTTCAAAGTTCTGTGCTGCAGGGATGTCAAGCAGGGATCCCATTATATGGTGAAGCACATCAGTAACTGGCTTTTGTGACAATCAGCTGTGGTGCAGCACATATGGAGACTGAGGTCATCCTGTACCAGTCCCTCCAGCAGACAATGACGGTAACCTTCTTGCTTCTGAATGCTTGCTGAAGAGTGCAACCTTTTACTCACTTTCCGTAATTAGAGACAGTTTCTGCTCTCAAAAAGCAGTGGCCAGCAATAAAGCAAGGCTAACCCACAGCTCTGGATCAAAACCGCCTGGGATGCTGATCTGCTTGAAAGCTGGCTCCTAGTTTGGTGGATGAATTTAATGCCTTAACAAACTGGCTGACTGCAGATGGGCATACACAGGCTGCTCAGCTCTCTTTTTTATCTTTCAGATGTCACTGCTAGGAACAGTGATTAAATCCCCATGTGACTACTTTCAAGCTTTAAGAGCAGGTCTTGTTTTTCCAGAGTCACTACCAGAGTGGCTCTGTCACCTCATGACACTGAGAGAGCATCTGTGTTAGCCAAGGATTTAGATTTAGATACTTCTCATGGTGGGATGAAGCTAGATGAGACTGGTCAGCTTCACAGACAGGGTGGGACTGGGCAGGTTGCAAATTCTCCTGCTGTGTGGGTCAGGTCCTTATACTGCTGACAGAGCATTTACAGTCTAAACACGTAAAGGGTGGAAAAGGGGAGCATATGTTGCCTCCCAGGAGGATGTGAGACACAGAGAAATACCAGACTGGCTGTGATATTCAGAGATTTAGAGAAATGGCTTTGCTGGTGTCAGTCAAGCCAGAAGCTGCAACTCTTAGAGAAACTCAAGGAGCCACCATGCAAGGGAAGAAGGAGCCAGTGTACCAGAATTGTCTGGTATGGACACTTCTCTTGAGTGTGACAGTAGTATAACTTCCACATGACAGAAATTTCCCTGCTGAAGATGCTATTGTTTTGAATGCAATTATCTTTTACAAGGTTCTTCCAATCCACCTAATCATCTTTATCTTAATGTGCTTTTCCTTTCTACATTCTAATGTAAAATCCATTTCCTTTCAATTTACTTCAGATCTATCTGCATCCAGATTACTGTAACTTGGATGCACAGTAATTAAATGTGGTTTGTCTGACTAGACAGGCAGTGAATGCTATTACAGCTTGTTTATGCTAGCAAGCATTGCAGGTTTCTCTGTGATATCCCACCAGCATGGTTTAACCCTGCCCTAGAGAGTCTGTGTGCTAGGCCATGTGCAAGCTTTTTACCATGCATTTGGTCCTTGATTGATGGAGTGACATTGGTGATTAATGCTCCTTGGGTTTCAGATCCTGAGATTTCAAAATATTCATCCCACTAGGATCTGCCTCAATAGTTCAACCTGTGTCAGCTCCCACCTGACCCTCTCTTTCTGGTGGGGGCATTTAAGAGGCTGCTGACAATATCTGCATGTTTAAAAAAGGATACAAGGGTTCTACCCTTTGGCTCTACAATGCAGCCTTGTGCTAAAATCCCTGTGCGACTGACAGGATTTGACCCTAGCCTTGGCTCCATATGACACTCTGTATTCTGGGAGCTTGTTAAATATGTACTCTGAATCCCATTTCATGTTGTACTTTCACCTTTTGTATGCTACTGAGAAGCAAATTGTGTGGTAGCAAGAGTCCTGGATGTCTTGAAATGATACAGAGGAGGTATTATGAATGTCTGTAGTTCAAGCACATGCTGTAAATGCACCACTGAGAGGTGCTTTAAGAATGATTCAAGAAAAGGTCAAGTGAGGTAAATTCACCTTTACAGAGTAAGGTTCAAATTGGTTCAAATCTTGGATACTGTTACAAAGCAAATGGAGTAGGAAAGTTTTGTGCTAATTTACTTTGCACGTTGTCAGGATATACTTCATGGGTCAAGAAAGCTAGGAGGTCTCCCTTAGAAATCCTTTGGCACTGATGAGCCTTGTGTGGGGAACACTGAACTGGGAGAGACAAGGGGCCTGCTCTACAGTTTTTGAAGACACTTTCTTTGAAAACAATGCTTTCTCTGATAGAGCCTGAACTAGAGAGTGTAGCCTTTGAGACAGTCATATGATTATGTACAGCAAAGTGACTTTAGCATTTAAAGATAATTTCTGAATCTCTGGATCCTTTTTGTGTTCTGTGTCCCCATCAATAGAACGGGGTGAGTGCTCTCAAACCACCTTTGAAGACTTTCTTCCTAGCTGGTGAGCAAGACCTGGCTCATACAGGAGGTGGCCTCTGGCCACAAGATTTAAGCTGCTCTGTACTGGGATTTTCTGAATAACTACATATGGGGTCTGAGAGTCATTGTTTGTCTGAGACACCTTTGATCATCCAAAAGAAGCCCCAGTGGGATGAGCTTTGAAGATGGTTGTCCATTACTCCCAGAGTTAATGTAAACCACTATTTTCACTCCTCCTCTCTTTGTTATCTTTTTAACTTCCCCTTCATTTTCCTTGTTTCTTCTTAATTTTTGAGGTTTGAATCAAAAGTATGACAAAATTTGCTAGGTTTTGATACCCACAGTGGCTTAATCTAAACTCTTCAAGTCTCTCAGCAGTCCTTTCTTGTTTCAAATACTTTGCTAGATCAATATTATTTCAGGTCTCCAGAGCTTTGATCTTCTTGGGGCAATTCAAGCAAGAACTTGTGAGCCTCACTAATAGGACCTACAGGCAGTCCTGTCAAAGTGAAGTATCAGTACAAGGAGACTGGGGCTGAATTCAAGGCAGACCCCATCCTACATTTGACCATCCTACCATACCATGATTATCTTCAGGATCTTAGGATTGTTATTCTGGTGACAATCATAAGTAACACCTTTGAGATCATGGAACTTCTGTAAGCTTACCTTTATGTGTTTGACATCAAACTCCAACCTTTTGACTTTCAGAAAAACCACATTTGTTATGTTTATTGCCCCAGAGAGCAAGTCCTCCTTCACCCCACCCCCCCCCCCGCCCCGACTCCAGTCTAAAAGATTATATTTATCTTGCCACATTGGCCCACTGAGGACTCACCTTACAGACAGCTTTTGTGGACAGCTTTTGTGTTCAGGTCCAAAGAGACCAAGGCTTTAAAGATGTTGGCATCTCTCAAAGATCTATTTCCTTCAGATCATGAAGATGGAGACTGAGCCAGTCTGAAAATCGATCTATCCCAATATCCCAGTGCAAATGGGAGCCAAAGCAGATGCCTAGGGAATATAACAATAGCAGAGTTCTATATGATACTTCCTACTAGAGGTCTTCTGTCCTTCAGCCATTTGTGGTTTGAGGAGAGCCTGAGTTGGGAGGAACTTCTACACATTTAAAAATCCTCAGCAGATTCCTATTTTGTGAGCTTCTGTCCTTGAACTTGTATAACATTTTTGCTTTCACAACATCTCGAGGAAGGAGTTCCAGAGTTTTATTGCACATGGTGTGACAAGACACCTCCATTTGTTTGTTTTGAGCCTGGCATCCAACAGTTTCATTTGACACCTCCTGTTATCAAATTATATTGGATGAGACGGAATGACTGATCCCTCTCCACCATTCCCTTGTTAACTGAGATATGATGTCTTTCTGTAAGATCATTGCTGGCTTTTCACTTAGGCATTTACTGCATGGAAGCTATTCCATGCTTTGTATTACCCTTGCTACCATTCTCAGACTTTTACTTTGTTCTTACTGAGACTGAACCGGAGCTGAACATAGAATTTGGGATACAGACTTTGGTTTTATGTAATGGTATAATGATGATCTCTGCCTTGCTCTCTACCTGCTATGTTCTCTCAGTGGTGATAATAATATCTCACATTTCATTTTATTTTTCCATGACACGAAGACCCAAGCTGTTGTTATCATGAAGCAATATATCATAGCTACAAGATCTTGCTTCTGTGCTTGGCTCAGGACTGATCAGTTATATGTGAAGTTAGAAATGTTCTTCCCTGCATGCATCACCTTATCACTTTATTTAGATTGAATTTCTTGTGCTATTTTATCAGTCTCACACAGTCCTTCTGCAATTTTTCATGGTCAGTCCTTGTCTTTATTATCTTGAATAACAAAAGTCCAATACAGCTTTGTGGCTCTGTCCTGTAGGAATTATTTCTGGGATAGTCTTGAAGCTGTCTTAAATCTCAAAACTGCTTAAATGGTCAGAAAACCCTTGGTATGGGGAATATTAGGTCTGATATGTAGGAAAGAGTTGTCTTTGAATGCTGTGACTACACACAGTGGAATCTTGCTTTCTCCTGCTCTGCTCTGTTCTGCATTTTCTTTCTTTCTTTCTTTCTTTCTTTCTTTCTTTCTTTCTTTCTTTCTTTCTTTCTTTCTTTCTTTCTTTCTTTCTTTCTTTCTTTCTTTCTTTCTTTCTTTCTTTCTTTCTTTCTTTCTTTCTTTCTTTCGTCTTTCTTTCATCTTTCTTGTCTTTCTGTCTTTTTCTTTCTTTTTCATTGCTGAGCTCTAGCCCTAGGGTTTGCAAATCTTTCTGCCACTTCTAGGCAGAGAATTGTTTTAAACAAGGAGACAGATAATTTCTCTGGAGGATAGATGTTATATGACAAACCTCTTGTCTTTTGGTCCTTGAAAAATGTTACTGTGCCAGTCCATCCCTCTGGCCTTTAGTTGTGGTGATCTCTCCTGAGTAGCTTTGAATGTCTAGTTAACAACTCCTTCCAGTTCCCTTGGTGCCTGGCTCCTTTATGTTCCTGGACTGAACTCACTTTTAACCCCCGAGCAAGCTGCTCCTTCTGACTTTGCTGGAGCATCTTCTGCCCATCCAGCAATCCCATACCAGCAGCTCTACCCAGCTGCTTATATCCTTGTCCTTTCTCACTCTTCCTATGTTTGCTGCCTGCCTTTTCAGATGCCTTTTGTTCCTCATTATGCCCTGGTGCAGACCTCAGGTTCATATATACATCCCACCACCCTCATGGAAAATCCTTTATGTTATGCCCAGTCGCTGACTGATAAGGGCCCTCCACCTATGTGAACCTGGGTTCTGCCATTAATTCATTCCATGCTGCTTTTGCTTTGATTTAAGTACTCCTAATGGCACCTTTTTTCATGCCTTCTTCTGAATCTCCTCTGAATTCTCCCCAAATTTCTTCTCTGATCTTCTTCTTGTTTTAGTGAGGAACAGCAGAACAACTGTCACCTGTTGCTTTTCAAGTGACTCCGTGCCCAGTCACTCTGAGAGCAATCATTGTATACATCAATGTGTGTGTGCACTCATATCTAGGAAAGTTTGGGACAAAAAAAACAGCAAAAACAAGATGGGGATTGAGGTGGAATAGATGGGGGTATTTTATTAATTTTCTAGGAATGCCTTAAGCAAATAAGTGAGTTTGAGAAGTTCTGTAACATTACCTCTCTCAGATCAGTTGAGTAGAAGTCTGCATGGAGGGAGAAGTGAGACACCAGCCCTGAGCTAGAGCACCAAGTAGCTCCCTGTAAGAGCAAGGACTGGCTCCACTGTAGGGCATGGGCTGCTGGGGTGGCAGAGGAGCAGAACCACCTCTGTACAGCTGTGCCTCTCTCAGGGACCTTGAAGGGCAGGGTGGCTGTGGGAAGGGGAGGGGTGCAGGAGCAGCTGTGAGACCTGGGCTGTGAGGACTTGGTGAAGAGCAGTGGTGGGCAGAGGAGCCTGCTCTGAAAGAACAGAGGAGGTGACATTCAAAGAGCACAGCCGTAAGCTGAGAAAAACAGCAACTTTGTGCCTGCACTTGTGTGTGAAAGCGGACAGGGTCTGCGTTCTCTTTCATTTTGAGCCTGAGTTATTCCAGCCCAGTGACTCAATTTATTTCTGTCTCTGCTCCTGACATTTCTCTTTCAGGTGTCTGTTGCATGGTTTTGGGTGGGGCTGTGGGCTGGGGTGACTCGTGTTTTCAAGCTCATATCGGCATCAGTATGATGTTCTGCTTTTCTTTTCTGTCGTACGGCATCTCGCTCCCCTCCCCTTCCTCCCCTCCCTCTGCCGGCTCCCAGAGGAGGCGACAGACGGTCCTGTAATTTGGTTCCATTCGCTCGACTGGAGCAACACCTGCCCCCCCTCTCTGGGGACAGGAGGGTCTCATCCCAAACCGTGCAAGAAGCCAAAGATGAATCTGAAGCTCACATGCAAATAGAGCTCAGGATAAAACAACATGGCCATTCTGGGCAGGAAAGGCAAAATCCGTCACCAGGGAAAGAGGCAGGAAAAACGAAATCGGCTCTGAAGAAATAAATAAGAAGTGCCAGGAGATTGCCTTTTCCTTTTGGGTCTGTTGCTATTGTGGTTATTGATCTGTCCCACCCTGGAGAATAAACTGAGAATACTGAAAAATAATGGCTGATATTAGAACGCATTTATTCACCCTAAAAGAACTGGGTTAATTGGGTTACAGGACAGCTAGGTGGATAGATATGTGAAGAGATAGATAGAATGTCTCTGCTATTTCTTCACAGCTATATAATGGGAAAGATCCATTTCTTTGTTGAGTTTCATATACAATATCCTCTTCAGCTCCCCACCCCCCATCTCTTCTCAAACACACACATATGCCCTTTGCTAGAAGTACAAAAAATATATCAAATCACATCCAAGACCCTCAGAATTTATCTGCTGTAAGTATCAGTGGTCATATCCTACCTGGTTCAAACACTTAACACAAACAGTAAGACACAACTTTTGGCTGGAGAGTAATGTGATCCTGAATGCACAGTACCATGCACTTTGCTGACAGTGATGGTCAATGCATAGAAATTCTTCCTTTTGTATGTGCATATGTAATAGCAGCATAAATTCAAGTCTATATTTTGGAATATTTTGTGTTTGAGATCTTTTAATCTTTTAGGAAACTGTATGATACTGAGATACAGTTCCCCCTTAGCTGTACAGTCCTGTCAAAACCATTATGTTTATTTGGAGGAGTTACTTTTGGCTTGCTGTCTGTCCTCGTTTGCTGTATCAGGGTCAGGATCTGTTCCCAGGGTTCAGATGAATGCATTAGCTGCCCTGCTTCCTAATGATACCATGTGAGTGTGTATTGCACCGTGTCCCTGTGAGTCCATATAGGCCTGAAAATGTGTCTTTAATAGGTGTTATAACCCAATGTTAGCATGCATTGGATATCCCTTGTACTGGGATATTCTAGGTTTATCTATTAGAGCTACTTGCTCTCTGTGAATGCTGGAGGTTTCCATTCAATATTTTATATATTTTATATAATGTTCTAAATGTTTTGTATATTGTATTCAGTTCAGGTCTAAAGTCCCTCTTTTAGAGTCAGCTAAGGGTCCAGAGGTAGTGCTCTGCCTTCACTGTCTTTGAGTGCACTTTCTTTCGTGGTTTGTAGAATGAGTTTCTCTTCAGTTGTGAAAGAAAGGTATCTGAATGTAGCTAAAATATCAGGAAATATTAACTGTGTCTCTTCCCTTCCAGTTTTTGTAATGGCTGAGTGTGACATAAGCTTCCATTCAACAGTTCCAACCCCATTCTTCCTATAGCATTGTTATTCAAGGTCATTCATTCCTTTATTGCTGAGGGAACACAGACATAGGCAAACTTTGATTATATAATTAGACTTTATTGCTATCTAACCCAGACTTGCAATGAGATGGAGTTAAATTTATTTACCCATTCTTCATAAATCCAGACTTATGAGCACTTAGCCATGCAGCCTTGTTTTTTGCATGGGCCTTGTATCTTGTGCATACTACTCAGCTCCTTGAGAATAAAAAAAAAAGGTGTGGAATGTGGGAGCAAAACCTACATTCTGTTTTCAACACTCATCAACTGCTAGATGAGAATGAGCTTCCTTCTTGTTGCCAACAGGAAAAATAGAAGTAGTGGGGTGATGTTATGGTGGGGACAGGATTTAAACAGGATATTGAGTGTATGAAAGTGAGACAGGACTTGTAGGAAAAAGAAATTTCTTCCATCAGATAAAACTTGGGAAGAAAAGCACATCTCTTCAGGTTAAGTGCTCTGACCCTTTTGCAGGTTAAACTTGAGATCTGCCCCTTTGGATACCACCAAAAGCAAAGCCCTTGCTGCTGTGTGTCTGAGTGCAGTCAGGCTCTCTGTTGTCTCAGGGATGGTAAGAATGGAAAAGCCCATAGATTTTCTGGCTTCCTGAGCCTGTTTCCACACATCTCCACGCTGTGCTCTTCTTTGCTCACAAAACAGCAGCCTTTCTGGCTTATCACTTGGGCACAGGATCACGTGGTTGGGAGCCTGAGACTCAAGCATTATCTCAACCTGTGCCTCTGACATGTGTGCGAGACCCCCAGAAGGGGAAGTGAGGCCAGGGGGACTGTGGCGTTGACACCTACAACTGCCAGTGACTGCAGCCATCAGGTGTTGCAGAGCACTCCCTTCCCCTAAAATAGCCATTCCCAATGGTTAAGAAGGAAATAATAGGTTTATTTTTTTATTAACTAAGTCCTCCCAAATGCTGGTAGCATGAAAGCTTTTTGGATGGCAGGATTTATAATATCACTCAGGCAATTACATCAAACTCCACACAGTGCCCTGATATTGAACCTAGGAAAAAAACCTGTCCCAAAGGAAGCCAACTCTAAAGTTGGTGGAGTTATTTCAGCCCTGAAATGCAGGATTTGAAACCTGTGCATTGAACTACCAAACCAGTGTGTGCTCCCTTGGGACATGGCAAGCATGTATTTGTAGGAAATGGAATTAACAGTCTCTCTGACAGGTTTTCTGCATAGAGATTTTCCACTGGTCAAGACCACACTTAATTAAATTGCTGTGCAAAGTGTCAGCCATAAAAATGGGGTAGAGGGGAGGGTTTTATCTCTCCAGCAAGTAAGAATGGATGATGCAGCCACCAGAGTCAATGGCAGTATTCAAATTATAGGTAAAATTAACCCCTTGTGGGAAATGAGGAAAGGGTTTAATAAATGAGACAGTCTCACATTACTCAGGTAATAACCTGTCTGCCATTGAGTCTGTAGTATCTGTTCCATATTTCAAATGACAAGATTTGGCAATTGTAGCCTTGTATGAAAGATAATCATTGAGGTTTTCTAAAGTAGGGAAAGGGCATAAGATTTTTCTTTGGTTTCAGTAAAATAAGACCTGGACAGAGAGGGATCAAAGCTGAATTTAAACAAGAGAAAGAAAACCCAGTGCACTCAGGCAGGACACAACACATACATTTGGGTGGCAAAGCCAGACATTTCCAAGAGTGAGGTAGCAAAACAGGTGCTTGCAAGCATCAGATTGGATTGTACAGCTTGAACTTTGGAACATGTGACCAGATGCCAGTCATGATGAGACTGGGAGAAAGTGACAGCAAGGGTTCTGTGTCTCCTTTGCATTTGGGCAGGGCAGGCAGCTTAGAGCAGCTGGAGCAGGGGAGCTGTGGTGGAGGGACTGCAGCCCGAGTCTTCCTAGGAAGAGGCAGGTAACCTGTTGAGGCTTCCCACACACTTGAGAAGCCTTTGCAATCCTTATTCATAAGGACATCTCATGTCTGTCTTACAGAAGGACCAACAGGGAAAAATAATTAGGAAAAAACAACTTTTATTTGATACTTTTATTTATATGCAAAACAGCTCACCATTCATGAAAGATATGAAAAACGCATCAGATAGAAACCAGATTTATCTATTTTCACTACAAAATATTGCATTATATAAAGCAACATAGACACACAAAAAAAACCCTGAAAAATACTAAAATCTTTGGATAGCAGATGTGTTTTTTTTCTTTCTTTTTCTCTTTTGTCCCTAAAATGCGCTTCTTGTTTTAAGAGATTCACAGCAAAGAACATGAAACATTTTCAGGTTATAGAATTTTTTTGGTTGTCACAAAGGAAAGCAGTCCTGGATTTACTTTTCTTTCTTTTCTTTTAATTTTTTTTAGGAAAAAATGTCCTTTCCTAAAAATATACCACACACATACACACCCACGCTCACTCTCACACACATGCATATATACACACACGCACATATACACCCACAAAGAAACTACTTCCCTTATAAATGATTTGCAAAGTACTCTTCCGACGCAACTATAGATCAGAATAACAACAAGTTTTAAAAAAAAGCTCTCCTAGTTAAGTGCTAGTGGTTGTTGATCCCACACAAGGAAAGAAAGAAAAAAGGTCAAGAACAAATGCCTTGATATATATAAAATATACTTATAAACAGGGAGGGAGGGGGGTTTGTGGTACACAAGTGCAATATAGTTGGAGGGAAAAAATAAATTTAAAAGAAAATAAAATTAACACTGTATTGATCCCAACAAACACTCATAAAGTCAAACATAATATTCCACAGGAGAAAGTGTAAACACCCGACTATAGAAACCAATTGGCACAAAGTATCCAAAGTAAAATTGCCACCACTCTGAAAAATAAATAAATCTTGAAAAAAATAAATTGTCAACTCCTTCTACCATAAATAAAAAATAGTTATTTTTAACTGCACCCATGGGTCACACGTTTAAGGTCACAAGTAGATGTTTTTGGATATATATAAAGGGGCACTTGACAGCCTGAAGAGACAATCCGGTTTTACACTTCTCTTCGCAAAGAGGGCTCTCGACCGGGCGGGAGCCCTCCATGGGGGAGCGCAAGCAGCAGGGACCCCCCGCCCCGCCGCCCGCCCCGGGGAAGGCGCTGCCCGCTGCAGACCCGGGGCGACGGGACTGGGGGTCCCGGGGCTCCGGGCGTCCGTCGGGCGCTACACGTCCAGCACGTGGTTGAGATAGGAGATATAGCAGATGGCGAGGCGCAGGATCTCGATCTTGGAGAGCTTCTTGTCGGGGGGCAGGGTGGGCAGAAGCTTGCGCAGCTCGGCGAAGGCCAGGTTGAAGGCCTCCACGCGGATCCGCTCACGCGTGGCGTGGGCCGAGCGGTACTTGGCCGTGGCGCGGCGCCGCCGGCGCTTCTCCTCCCGGCTCAACGGCGGCGGGTGCAGCCCGGGCCGGCCTCCGCCGCGGCCCTCCCCGCCGCCGCCGCCGCCGCCCCGGCCCTCGCCGCCGCCGCCCTCGGCGGGCTCCGGATCGGAGACGCAGCAGCTGAGCGCCTGGGCGTCCGCGCCGCCCAGGGACTCCGGGTCGGAGGGCGCCGAGGAGGGGTGGTCGGAGTCGGCAGCTTGGTCCGGGCTAAGCATCATCTTGGAGGGGGCGGAGGAGCCTTCCCGAGACAGATAAGCAGAGAGAGCGGGTCAGGGCCCCGGCCCCGGGATACAGGAGCAAGGCGGGGAGCAGGGACACAGGCGGGACACGAGGGACATGCCGGTCTCCGCGCCCTGCCACCGGCGCCGGTACCGCCCGACCGCGGCAGGGGGAGAGCCGGGTGGACGAGTTGCGGCTCCTTCAGGGAGTACTAATGAGAGCAATATCGGGGATAAACGATACCCCGTCATTTAACATTCCCTTCTCTAGCGTTTGACAGCAGCTTCTCTGCAATATGCTTCCTGCCGTTATTCCCTGCGCTTCCTTGGGTGTTGAAAGAGGCCCAGAGAGCAATAGATTTTTTGTTTTTCCAAGCAAGCTAATATCCAGCGTTTCAATAATACGGTGATTCCTCGCCCCTCTCCCCGTCCAGGCCCCCAATTTTAATATTGTCCTTTCTAGCCTGCCAGTTTCTGCTTAACTGTTTCTCTTTCGGAAACGCTTTATGGGATCCAGGCTACAGACATGATACTTTTAAATACACAGCTCAAGGCTACACAAATATAACAAGGCCAGTGGGGAGATTTATTTCCGCAATCCCTACGGGATTCAATGTATCTGCTAGGCTCTCCCCTCCGCTCTTTTCTCTGTGCTACTTTTTTTTTTTTTTCTTTTTCTTGCTTTCCTTTCCTGCTGCTAATCATGCAGAGAGCGATTTGCTAGTGATCAATTGGGAATGTTTGGAGAGTTTCCGTTTCCTAAGAGTCGGATTCAAAAAGAAACAAAACCTCAAACCAGAGGCCGAACTTTTCCATCCCTTTAAATTTTCCCTCCTCTCCCCTCCCTGCGCGAAAAGAGGGGGAGGCTAAATAAATAAATAAATAAATGCGGACGTGCCTTTCAAAAGAAAATTGAATCGTATCTTCTTGCGGCCTCACAGAGCACCATCTGTCATGTAGACAGCAATACAAATCGGAGCGCGTCCGTGGACATGCCGGCATGTAATAAAACAATACATCAGGCAACTAGTGAATAACCTTGGACACAAATGTATGTGTGTGTGTGCGTGCGTGTGTGCAGCTGGGGTGTCAAGCGAGGTGGGGAGCGAGCCCAGTGGAGGAGGGAACATCGCATCCTCCCCCCAAATTAAGACTGTGAAGTATTTCCACATAAAGTTTCCAGGGAAAGTCCCAGTCGGGCCTCACACCCGGTTGGGAAAAACAAACTATTATTATTATTATTATTGTTGATACTAATACTAATACTAATACTAATAACCACATGGGCAGGAGGAATTCATCCCATGCAGGGCTAGAGCCAAGTACAGTCGCCCCACAACGGGTACGACTTCGTACAATTGCCCCACAACAGGGCTAGACGCGAGGCACGCGTGGCGGGGCAGAGGGGCTCCGCCGGGGGCCGAGGCTCAGGACTGGGGAGTGGGAGTGAAGAGCTCTTCATTCTCTGGGAAAGGGCCAGGGCCATTGGAAACACTTCCTCTTCGATTTTTAATAAGGAGTGTTAATCAGGCCCACAAGGCAGGGGGAGGGAAAAAAAAACATTAACGTGCAAGTCAGGCATCAGTGGTCTCGTGGGGCAAAAAGATACAGAGGAAAGCTTTAAAATCACCTTTCAACTGGCATCCAAGCAAGGGGGCTTATGCAAAAAATACGCTAGAGAGGCAGGATTTGCAGGGTGATTGTAAGAAAATGGGGGATTAAAGTGGTGGTTCCTAAAGAAAGTTGCTTAGAGGTTTCTCTACCGGTGTTGAATTTTCGCTTTGATTTGGATTTATCTGTATGGTGGGGTTTGGCGAGCTGATCTAGAAAGAGGTTCTTCCCCCTCCCCTACCCCCACCCGTCCCCTCTATTTAAAAATTATTATCATTATTATTATTATTATTATTACAGTAAACCCATGCCCCCTGCTACCTGCAAAAGGGAAAGATATTGTTACGGCTGCTTACCTCAGTGGAGTCGTTTGGATAGCCTCTCTCTCCAAGTCCCCTCGCCCCCTCGGCGATTCCTTTACAGTTCAAATGACCCTTCGGGAGCGGAGCATGGAAAAATTAAAAAACCAAAATCAAATAAAATTAATTACGAGCGAAAAAGTGTCCTGCTCGAATAGGGAAAGGCAGATCTCATCCCTCGCCGCGGCCTCCAGCGCTCCAGAGATGGGAGATGTTATACTGTCGTGTTTGTTTGCGGAGTATAAATAACAACTTAAGTTACTTACGATACATCAGGGGAGAAAAAGCTTTTCCCCATCAAAGTCCTCCTCCGCCCGCTTGTCCGGGGCAGCGGCTTCAGCGCACTGGCTGCTTTGGTCGGTCGGTTTTAGAGGAGGAAAGTGCCCTCTCCCCCGCTTTTCTTCCTCCTCTTCCCCGACCGCGATAAATAACAAAAGGGATGCGGCAACAGCACCGGCACCGTCCGGGATTATTCCCTCTCTCCCGCCCCCTCAGCCTCTCCTTCCCTGCGGCAGCCCCGCCGCTCCCGGGCCGGGCCGGGCCGGTCGCGGGTCGCGGGGCGCGGAGCCCCGGGCGGCGCTGCCGGCTTTGTTCCGCCGCGGCCCGGCGCACAGGCACACCGCGGGTCGGGGTAACAATGCGTCGTTCCCTCCTTTCTTCTCTATTCTTTTTTTTTTTTTTTTGGGGGGTGGTGGTAGGGGTTGTAATGTGAGGTTTTGTTAATTCACCGGTCCGGCGGAGAGGGGCAGAAGCGGGGTAGACGCCGTCGGAAAATGAATGTTTGGTTTAGTTCTTCTTCTGGTCCTTCAAGAACTGGCGAGGGAAGAAAAAAAAAAGATAAACGAAATCCCCATCCGTCCCTGAGCTTCCTAACTCCTCCTGCATCTTTCGAGTAAAAAATGAAGGAAAATACACGGACGCTGAAAAAGAAAAACAAAACGAAATAAACGAAAATCTCGGCGCAGGTTCGGAGCGGCTGCCAGAGATAACGGCGGTGCAGGACAAGGTAGGCTCACATGCATAAAAAGAAAGTGCAGTTCTTCCTCCCACCCCTCCCGGAGTGGCAAAGAAGCCAAGGAGGGGTGCAGAACGTGGCAGGGGCAGGACAGACAGACGGAGCAGAGATGCGTGTGGCTCCACTTCTGGTACCAAAGGGTTTTGCCTAGAGATGGTCGGAAGAGATAAAGGCTTGGAGAAAAGGGGGCGGCATTTTTTCCCTCTTAAATTGGTATTTAATGGGAAAGCCTATTGGACAGAAACCTGAACACGAGTCACTTAATTGGACTTGACATCTGTCACAGTGTGGGAGTTTTCACAGCCCAAATATTTTCAGCAGATCAGATTCTCGCTGAATCTGTGCCACAAATTATAACAGTTGAGAGCAGCCCATGATATAAACCCTAGCCTCTGGATATACAGTCTCTAGCCATGCTCACTCCCACTGCCGTCATCTCCCCCCCACCCAAATATTGGATACCCACTGATCTAGAAAAACACGGCTGGCATTTCACATGTAAGCTAATAAATAAGCTTTAAATATCAATGTGCATCATGTATACCAAGCTTGTGGAGAATCATCAGACTGGTTTCTTAGTTCTTTTATTTTGGTGGTCCCCCTGCCCTGTCTCCCACCCACCCCCAATCCCAGTATGTGGCAGGCATGGACCTGTCAGAGCCAGGGGGACAGAAAGGCTCCCACACTCCCTCTGCCTCCTGCCCTCCCTGCTCCAGTGCACAGACAATGAGGTGAGGGAGTCAGCCATAAGTCTTGGCTTTTCTGCTCTCAAGGGGCTGGAAGAAGCCAGGCCCCTTAGTGCCTGAGTTGGGGGATACCTATGACCAAAGTGACTCCTTTTGCTTTCACCCTGCTCCAGCCCCTGCCAGATGGCAGTGCCTTCTCTGCTCTGATCCCCATTACCCTCCCTGCAGATCCCTTCAAATGGGTGCCATAGCCACTTTTCTGGGTGTAATAATTTTTTCCATGGGGACTTTTCTGTGCCAGGAGCCTGTACTGGTAGGCTCCCTTTGAAGCCCCCAAAAAGGGACAGCAGGAGTTGTGGGTAAGACAGAGCAGAACTGATTGTGCTGTTCACCAGCAGCTCAGTGGGTGGTTCTGGGTCCCATCAGCAAAAAGCATGGGGGAGAGGTGGCAGAAAGACACTTGCAGGGATCCCTGAGGGTCATCCATATGCAACAGGCTGGAAGATCTCTGAAAAGGGAAAGGTTCTGCACTTGGTATGATTTACAGGACCTACACAAGAACGAGTAGCATACGTGAGTAATTTTGGGTTTTGTCTAATTTTTTTTTAATGGTGGATACTGTTGCACAGAATATAACCCCCCTGCATGACACCTGGCCCACTAGGGAAAGAAATGCCTGAAAGTGCACTTCTCCCAGGGAAATTTGGGGATTTATCTCTCTTCTCCTACCCATAAGAAGTCTTCAAGGCAGCAGGAGACTATCACTTACTCTGACCCCACAGACTGGCACTGGTTCCATGGATATCCAACATGAGCTCAGCAGGGCTTCTGTAGATTCTTGGCCAAGCTATCCTTGCCTGCAGTGGGACATGCCAGGAAGATTCAGATGCAAGTCACTGAGGCTGTGGCACATCTCCAATCAGCCCACTTTACTGGTAACCTTCACAGGTGCTCTTTGGAGATCAGGATCTGAGCCGTTCAAAGTCACTGTGCTCCACATTCCAACACCCAAGATACTATTCCATCAAATGACCATGATCGCAGACTTCAATCAGAAAGCTATGGAGGAGACCTTCTCCAGCTCTTTTTTGATTGTGGCTCAGTGTTGGGGGCTTTGGCTTGCAGTGCTCCCCAAGGTGTAAGTCTGAGGCCTCAGCCCACAGAACCTGCAGGTGATGGAATAAGAAGCTGGCTAAGGCTGCCACAGATAACAGCCAGGAAGCTGCTAATTCATGCAAGCCACCCTGCTCTCTGCTACAGATGCTGTCATCATATGGCTTGCTTTTTAGTTTTAATTTTCAGGAAAAGACCAAACAGTTGCTTCACAGAGCTGTTCAGTTATGATGGACATTTTCGACACCTCGTAAAACACTGGTTACTGCCCCTGGGATTTGATTACCCCACTGCTCCACCACCAGATATGTTAAATCTAGAGGATCCCAGTTTGCCCTGGGCATGCCAGGCCTGGGGTGTCTTCCCAAGCCTCTCTGCTGGGATACTGCAAATATTCTTACATCAACTGCAAGACACAGGGTGTAATCTGTATCTTTAGCCTTAAAAAGATAGTCAGAAATGCTGGAGATGACAGCCTGGCTCTTCTTTAACCAAATAAAGCCCCAAAGCCCAGAAGCAAAGCCAAATTCTTCTAGCAGAGAGCTCTCCTGTCTCTCACCACTCACACCTGGAGCAAGAGGCTGGTTTTGAGAGCTCAGCATGCATGGGGCCAACTGGCCCAGGCATGGAAGTCACCTGAAACAATCAGAAATTGAGGGACAAAAGTGGATGGAAACTAAAAGTTCCACTTGGACAAAGGAAGGATGACTATAGCTCTTTCTCAAGCTCTCTTTGTCTTTTCCCTAGGAAATAGCTCACAGCAAGTGGAGACCTACGTGTTGGCAATCAGCATGGTCCCAAAGGAAGCTGCATAGATGCAAAGCCACCTTATGATGTATATCCCCAAATACACACAGAGCCAGCCACAAATCGATGCTTGG
Source organism: Chloebia gouldiae (assembly GCA_003676055.1). Lineage (NCBI taxonomy): Eukaryota > Metazoa > Chordata > Aves > Passeriformes > Passeridae > Chloebia > Chloebia gouldiae. The sequence goes on from QUSF01000117.1 coordinate 145,051, forward strand.
CCTCTTCACTAAGCAAGCACCTCCCTGGCATCAAGGCAAGCTAAGATTCCCACTAAGAGGGAATCAAAGATGCCCTCATTGGCATGAACAGCATTGATTTAGCTTCTCCATAAAAGATGAAACTGCAACCTACAAGCTGCACCTGCTGAAGAGAAAGTGAATAGGAAGAACAGTGGCACAACAAGGGTCTCCAGACATACAGGGCATCCAGGGGTATTGTATGGCTGTGGCCTTACTGCAGACTAAATCCAGGATAGCGAGCCTTGCAGCACAGGTAGACATGAATCTAGTAAAGGAGAATTTGGGATTTCATTTTGCCATGGTGGAGGGCTGTAAGGGAGTCATGAACATCTCTTCTTTACCTGGCTTGAGATGTTGCCTGGCTGGAGGTACAGGAGAAGGGGAAGTGGTTTCCTGTGCACAGAACTACAGCTCACACTGCTCCTTCCCAGAAACCTCTTAAGTTTAATGAGAATGAAAGGTGTCCAGAGAAGGACGCGGTATGAACAAAGCCACACCCAGCCTTTGTTGGGGCCATCTCACTGAAAGCAAGATGAGAATCATTCTATTTTGACTTCCAGGGCTTGCTGGCAAGCCAATAAAACCTTTTGATCTAGACTGCTCCCTAGGTAAGTCCTAAAACAGAACCAATATTAGTTAATTAATTAATGATAGCCAATAAAAGTTGCCCACTCCTGTGAGACTTACTCACTGAGTAAAGTGTCATAGGCCACCAAACAATATCAAATAATAGGTGGTACTGAATTTGTGACAGAGACTCACAAGTCATGGTTTTTCAGGCTTCAGGGGGATCAGACTTTGGAAAGGCAAGATTCGGAAGAGGATTGTCTTCAGGACGTAGTACAAAGAGACAAGACTGAAAACAGTGATGCCATGTAATGGCATTTTATGAAAATAGGGCACTTTCTTGTGTGAACATCTCATATTCACATTATGCAATGATTTGAAGGTGATGCCATTTGTGAGAATAATCTGGTTTGGTGTGTAGCCTCTGAAAGCCTAAAAGGGTGAATCACTAAAACCCTGAAGTGGCTATATGTCCTAAGGAGATGTCCTTCTGTCCTGGAAAAGTAGAACAATGAAAGAATCCAACTGCTCTCTCCAGCACTGGGCCAGATATTAGATATTAGGCAATAATTTTTCACTTTTAGCTTGAACAAATCACTCAGGTCTGCTGTGGGGAGACATCAAGCATGAGAACCCAGGATGCTGGTTTTATGGTGTTACTTGTCAGAGCAGAGCTGCACTTCCATTACCTACATGTCCTCTGTCTGCTGAAAGGACAGCTTTCTATGATGCTTGAGAACATCCATTCTCTTTTATAGCGTACGCCATTCACGCTGCTGGCATATGCTGCCCATTGAAATAAATGGAGCTTGTCACTCTTGGATGTGTTCCTTGGAAATAAATGGTCAAACAAATTAGAACACTGAGCCATGAAAATCCTTGTCCTTTTGAAAAATCTGTGCTGGATGTTGCTCATGGTTTCCTTAGACATTTGGGTGATATTTTTTGTTTTTCCATTGGTCATGTTTACTTTCTCTGAGGCTGTTTTAAGAACAGGTCGGGAGTTTTGAGGCTGCTGGCAGGAACAGCCTGCAACTGGGTAAGGGGGAAAAAATAGTGTCCCATGAACAGAGGTTCATGGATGGTTCACCATAAACAGAGGTACCAGGGCCACCAGGTCTGGATGTGAATTCATCCTGGCTGAGGTCTGCCAGTGTTTGTGGGACAGGCAAAACCTTTTAGTGCTCCATCACAAATATGAGTGCGACTTCCCTGGGAGTGACTGCTATGTTTAAACCAGTAGTCTCCAGCTGAGATATATGCTTTTGGACAAAATCCTATTCTTTTTTGTTTGATTGAAGCCTTTGGCTTATGTTGAATTTTAGTTGAATTTTGAATTAGGTTGAATTTTGGACAAATAGGAAAATTCCACCTAGGCGAACATTTCAGACAGAAAGAGAAGACATGCCTGAGTAAACCCAGACATCTGTTGGTCCTTCCTAGGTCAGTATTCATTAGTAGTGGCCATATCAATTCTGCAGCCTTCTTTTTGCTAAACTGAACAAAATTCAATGCCTTGGTTTCCACTTCTAGTCTTTTCTTTTGCTTGTTGGACTAGAGAAGACATGGCATTAAGATCCAGCTGCCGCTGTAAAGAGCCAGGTGTGCTCGTGAAGGTGGTCATGCCCCGTCACTGCCACATTGTCTTGACCTCCCCAAAGATCACAAGATACTCCTTGTGATGTCAGTGAGTATTCATAGATCTCCTGAGAGAAGGGTATTTTGAGAAATGGAGGATGAAGAGGAGTTTTTAAAGGCAGAAGGGAGAACTGTGAGCATCTCCCACAGGTTGAAGGTTACATGACTTCCCTCTTCATTTCCTTTATGAGCATTTTTCAGAAATAATACCCGTTCATGGTTTAAACATTGATGGTGGTGGAGGATTCCCAATGATGCCTGGAATGTTACTCCACCAGCTGTTTCTCCCCACTGTTGAAAACACTGATGTGAAAAATGAGTGCGCACACCTTCAGCATCCAGCTGTGGGATTTTCTTATATTTTGGCCCCTGGATTAAGAGTTCTCTTTTATTATGTTATCAAGGGTAGGTGGGATTTTGTAAACAGGTATGTGCATGTGTGCTGTACTGCTGATATGCTTGCATACACCAGTTATTAGCTTGGACTTTCTGGTCATGCAGAGCATAGCTACAGTTATTGCTGCTGCTCAGGTCAAATGTCTGGGAATTTTTGACAAATGGGAAAATTCCACCTAGGCAAACATTTCAGACAGAAAGAGAAGACATGCCTGAGTAAACCCAGACATCTGTTGGTCCAGTATTCATTAGTAGTGGCCATATCAATTCTGCAGCCTTCTTTTTGCTAAACAGAACAAAATTCAATGCCTTGTCATTATGCAAAAAAGACCAAGTTTGTTCTATTTCTAAGATTGTTCTGATAATGGGATATTTTCTGTTCTTCACGTCCATCTTCCTAGACCAGAAATGTGATGCCAAGCTCTGAATGTAGAACAAGAAATACTTACTGTGCTCTACGGTGTGTCTGTAAGACCCTAATGCAGCCTGGATGCTCTTGGAACAGGTTTATTAGGAAATTATATCACAACCAAATTACAGAAAACACATGTGAAAACCTAAGAATGTCCACAGTGGGTTAGACCAAAGCTGTCTTGTTTCTAGCATTACCATGAGGGAAACCTGTAGGAATAACATAAATCTACATTGATAGTGCCCTCAAGTAGTTCCCTGACATCCAGTTAATTAAAATGTAATGCACTGGATGAATTTTCCTTTTCTGAATTTGTTAAGTTGTGGTTTGAATGCATGTGACTTTTCAGCATCCATAATTTCCCATGGTAAGGACTTCTCTGTGAGCCACGTGATTTAGGTAAATGAATAAAGAGATGCTTGTAAACATGTTTGCAAATAAAATAGCCAAGTTTGCTGAATTACTGTGACTTCTATTGCTGATGAGCACATGAAGAGTAGCATTGAGTATGTGGGCAGTAGTGCCTTATGTTTTCAATGAATGAATTTGTTTGGAAGCATAAACAGTGGATGGATTAAAGCCAGTTAAGAAAAAGAGGAGGAATCTCCTGCAGTCTGGGTAAGAGGAAGGAAGCAAGACCAAGACCTGTTGCTCGAAATTTATCACCTTTAACTGACCTGGGCCAGGGTCTCAAAGTGATACCTGTCATGCACGAGCACACAGAATCATTATACAGGTTGGAGCCATGGAAAGTGTCCATGTGGATCAAGCACTAAAGGAGTTAACAAAACAAGCCAGAAACAGGGATGTGTTAAGCTGTGCAAAGAATTCAATAGCAATCCCCACACATAAATGACTAGAGAGGAATTTGTGAATTAAGTAGGACAAATAGGAGGAACTCGGTGATTTTTATACACGTCTGATGCACTAAATGGGGAGTGTGGGTTCATGTGGCTCCCAGACACGCACAGCTGGCAGGCAGCAGTCAGTGGATTGAGGGGGAGGCAGACACTGTGTGCTTTGCCACTGAGGACCTTACCTGTGCACATGTGTGCAACTGTTGGCTGCCAGGGTGAGGAAAGAAAAAGTAGATGTCAAGTCTAGCTGGCAGCCAATGCATCTGTCTTCTGTCTTTCACTCACCGACAATCGAGGTGGAACTTGGCTACTTTTAAATCCGATGTCTGTGTGTGTAGCCATGGGGAATGATATTTCCTATGAAAAAGAAAAAAAATAGAAAAAGAAAAAAATTAAGATTTTGCAGCCACCTGCATTCCTAAGCAGATGTTTCTCCCTCTATTGATGCCAGGCACCCCAGCCCACCGTCTTTCTTTTTTCACTTGGAAGCAACTTGCAGAACAAAACCCAGTGATCATTACTGGACTTCTTAGGCCAGTTGACCAGGAAAGAAAAGCTGCCATGCTTTTATTACCTTACGTGCAGGGTCAGAATGGCCTCACATGGAGGTACCATGTGCCCAGTTTGGTGTCTTTTTCCCAGCCATGTCCAGTATCAGCATCTTCTGGAATGAGCAGGAAGGTTTTCACCAGCATGTGGAGTGTTCAAGGCCATTTTATTTCTACTTGAATAGCTTAGGGCAGCTGTAACTGGCTTTATACTGCCTTCTGTGAGTTGGATGGTCATTTTGGGTAAAGGAGGAAAATTGATTTATTCCAAGAAGTCATTCAGGCCTAACAAATTGTTTTTCCTATCAAAATGTTTCCAGGGAATACAATCAGGTTTCTGAAAAGCCATTCGTTTCCCACAGAGGCATACACCATATCCTAGGCTCCATCCATGTGCAGGCTTAACATCCTCCAACTTCTCCCTAAACTTCCAAAGCTTTTGTTCTCCAGTCCTGAGCATGTGGAAGGTGGTGTTGGGTCTTCTGTGTCTTCAATCATTTCTTTTGACCACCTTCTCCATTTCACTGAGGCTATGTAGCACTGGTGTCCTGATTTTTGAGATTCTCTTTGAACTTAAACCAGCTAGGTCACTAACTGCTGGATGTTCCTCTCCTTCTTTTCCTACAGTTTTGAATTCTGTCTTCTGGTCTGGGTTGGTTTTGCATCCTCTTCTTGGACATGTTTCCTCGTACCTTTCTCAATATGAAATTTGTCCATTGGACACTGTTATCCTTCCTGCTGGACTCCCTCTTTTCCCTTTTGTTTCCCCGTGCTGTTATTTGTTATTGTTCATCATAAACTATTCTCAAACTACCTATTTGGGTGGTCTCTTGTTTGAAGGGGAGAAGTCCTAATAAGAAGACTGGCTGGTATGGACTCAGTCCAAGTGAAGAACACAGCCTCCCTGAAGGATAAAATAACCTCTGTTGTCTTTTCAGGATTTCCTCATTAACTCAGACCATTTCTATTTGAATCTATGACAATGCTTGATGCTTATAGGACCTCTCCTGAAACATCCTAGGGGAGTAACTCCTTATATATATGTATACATATAAATTCAGATAGGCACATCTGTAAGGCAGCTTCTTTAGATTCTTATCAGGTTCTAGATTTTCTGCTTGTCTTCTCAAGAAAAGTCCACTTTAGGGCTTCCGTTAAAGATTAAATTAAAAAAGCAAAGCAATTGCATGTCTAGGAAATTTCATGTTATAATTCACATTCTAATTTACTCCTTCTTCTGTGACCTCTGTGTTCATGTCTGCAGGGTTAGTATGAGACATATCTGGTTAGGGAGTCTGGATTTTTTCTGGAGTCATGATTATGTAAAATTACAGCATCCCCTTAGAAAAGTGCTTCTAGCCCTCATGGTGTTGAGATGAATTTGAAACTGTGCCTGGAGAGTGTTAGACACAGAGAAAAATGAATGTATATGAAGAATACTGAGGTCAAAATTCTGTGAGATATGAACTACCTTGCATCATTTGATGGGGCACAATTTTATCATTCACAGTTACTGACAAGATTTTTAATAAGACTAGAGTTCTAGTAGGATGATGTAAAGCACTTGAAAGCCCATATGGCTTAGCAAGTATATGAATTTCTAGGAGGTAAAGAGTGCCTGATGTTGAAGGGTGTGGGATGGAAGATGTTTCCATTTCTGCATATTGTACTTAAATGTTCAGTTCTGTGTAGCTCCATTTCAGCAGTCTTTCTTATCCCTGCCAAGCTGTGCCCGTTGCCCCAAGAAACTCTCACTGAATGACTGGAAAGGGACTTTTTACCAAGGGTGTGTAGTGACAGGACAAGGGGGAAATGGCTTCAAAATGAAGGAGGGTAAGTTTAGATTAGCTATTGGGAAGGAATTCTTTACTCTGAGGGTGACAAGGCACTGGCATAGTTTGCTCAGAGAAGTTGTGGAGGATACCCCATCCCTGTAAATGTTCAGGGTCAGGTTGGATGGGGCTTTGAGCAACCTAGTTCAGGGAAGGTGTTCCTTTCCATGGACATTGGAACTAGGAGATCTTTAAGATCCATTTGAACCCAAACCATTCTATGATCCTATGAGCCAATTCAAGCCTTTCTTCACCAAGACTCAGATGTCAGGAGCTTTTATGCAGAAGAACAGTCCCCTGCCTACCACCATGAAGTGGTTTAGGATAGAGCAGTAACTAATGGTGCTCTGCTAAACCAAATAAGCTCACACTCTCAGGTCTGCTGATGCTGATCTCTGATCCCACTGTTTGGAGAACATTCCCAAGGGTATTATTCCACAGATTGGTGGTAGATATAGTCTCCATAGGTCATTTACAAAGCATGACATCTCTGAGTCCTTGGTTCCAGAAAAAATGAAACATCTCAGCTGGTTTTAGACTGTAAACACTTTTGCTTGCTATTGACCATAGTTTGCTTGTATTCAGGGTCCAGGTTTAAAGAAAAAAAGTTAAACATTAGGCTGTCTTGAAGTCCTTTTCTGGTTTTCTCAGGTAAGGTCTCTCCACTGCTCATTTTCTCCAGAGTCTCTTAGCACGAGGACTTAGTTGTGAGTTGTCACCCTCTGTGTAGTGAGCATAAACTTCCTGATAACTGCTGCTCTGCAGGATTGAGCAGAAGCTAATGTAGTTTGATTCACAACTCACTTAGGGTTGACAGATGAACTGGCCAGTATTTTTGTGGCAGTTTAGGCTACTTTCATATCCAGCTGTCTGCCTCCTCCAACCAGCCACAAGTTATTGCCCCTGTGACAGAAAGCCTCAGCAGCTCCAGTTCATCATCTGGTGTTTCGGTGCTTTTAAGCTAATGCATCAAACTTTGTGATGGCAGAGCCACAGGAGGATGCACATTCCCATCTGGCAATTCTGCAGAGAGTAATGGGAGGAGGGTCACCAGGAAGTTCTTAAACTGCTACTGTGGGGCTCATCAAAGCTCATCTGTCAGAGCACTAGAGTGAATCAAGTTACTGGTAATTGAGATCAGTATCACTGCTCTGTGCCTGAGCAGACTGCAGCTTGCAGGGTATGGAGGCTCCAGCCAATCTCTGGGTTCTTAGAGCCTTAGGTCCTGAAAGGAAAAGCATTTTCTTTTTTTTCCATGGATTCAAGATTTCATTACTATATCCATATTTTATATGCTATAGCTGGAAAATTAGTACGCTATTCATTCAGAGATTGTCATCTCAAGGAAAATTACAAGATGGGTCACAGAAGGAAGCAAATTATGGACTGCACCTAATAAATGGCCATTTACTAGGGCTGCAAAGACTCAGGAGATGGAGGGTCTTCTAAGGCTGAAGTTTCACAAGCAAAATTAACATTGCTGCATAGAGATTGAAAAGTATATTCAGGGTCTTTATGAAAATCCCTCAAGAGGAAAGAGATCTCTCTTTTTGTGAAATGGGGGACCATGGGCAGGTAGCTGGGGAGGAGAGAAAGATTAAAGGCTACAGGTTGGGTCAGGCAAGGCTTGGTTTTCTCCCTGCTCAGAACGTTTGGAGGGGGGGGTACTTTAAGGAATGTAGCCTGGGTCTGGAAGCATGCCTTCCCAAAAAGCCCAGCCTGGCTTACAGTCCATTTGCAGGAAAGCAGGAGGTGGGTCTGCACCCTCTGTAAGAATAAAGCAGGGGCACCAGTGTGGCATCTGGCTCCAGTCCCTCTTATGGCTGCTTGGGCATTTCCCTGTGATATATCCCTATAAAATGCAGAGGCATCTCAGAGCCTCAGCAGAAACTGAGACTTTGCCATGGTGCAGACACTGGTGCTGGGCTCCCCCTCACCAGCTGGACTGCTCTTCCAGCAGCCAGGAAAAGCTATCATTGGCAAAGGTAATGAGATGGAGTCAGGCACACTATGTAAATACTGTTTGGGCTACATTCATAATCCAACACCATGAGCCACATTTCCATGGGAGAGGCAGTCTGGTCCCCTTGGATAATTTTAATCATTTCTGACATGAAGACTTCTTCTCCTATTTCATGACTTATTTCCCCAGTATCATTTAAATGTATTAAAACACTGTTAGTGTAGAAAGTAGGCATCATGTTAGCATAATATCTAATCAGAACTAGTCTGCCTGTCCCCGCAGGGTTTATTTATTTATTTATTTAGTGTCTGTTTGTGCTGTTTTCTTGTTAGATTGGAAAGCCCTTCCTTGACATACTCATTTGTTCTGCTGCATAATAGAATAGGATCCTTCAGAGCTGCTGACATCTGCTTTATTTTGAGATCTGCAACTCTCAGCCCACAAAGCAACAATGATAATAATAATAGCGATAATAATAATCATAGTGCTAGGAAGCCTGAGAAGTGAAGTTAAGCATGAAGAGGAGAAGACAAAAAAATGGATGAGGAAAAGAATGGGCTGGCAAAGAATATTTCGATCACTGGGAGTGTATTTTTATCAGCTCTGATTCTCCACTGAGTCACTCATGCTTTATGATTGCACCGCTCTGTGGACTGCAATTAATTTCTTTGTGACTTGCAATATTGCAAGGGAGAGGGGATCAGGCACCATGGTGTGTGTGATCAGGACACTTGTTCATGGGTATATTCAGCTCTGCTCTCACTCAAGTACATTGCTTTGATTTCTCAAAGGCATTGCAGTATTGATTTCGAAGGGAATTAGTTTCTTCAGAGCTCCTGAAGATCTGGCCACTGTGATTTCTCAGGGACTTAGTCAGCCTCCTCCCCCACAACTTCATCCTCACATGTCATAGCTGAAATAATTGGCATTGCACTATATCAAACTGGCAGAATGCAGTCCTGAAGGTTGGGGGGAATCAAATACAGAGCGAGCCTTGACAAAAAGCTGCATGAAGAAGAGAGTTGTTGGGCTAAGCACTGTCTGAAATAGGCCTGGTAGCCATGATGGTCCACTCTAAGTTACCTTGTCTGAATCCTGCTCTGTATAGAGCTTTGTACTAAGGAGAGGAGATTGTACTGCAAAGAGGCAAATGGTAAGAAAAGATATGAAAAGGAAGGAAAGAAGAAAGGACTAGGAAAAGAGGAAGGAAATAATGCTAAAAAAAAGGAAAAAATGCAAAAAGAAAAAATATTCTTAGCAGTTATATCAGGTCATGTTGAGCTTTGAGCATCCTTAAGGGTGGTGAACTTATTTGAGTGTGTTAATCTAAGTGGTTGCCACACCATCCCCTAATGTAAATTATTCACACTTAGGAATTCTGCATGATTTTTGACTTTAGATGGAAACAAAACTTAGGACTTGTGGTATTGAAAAGTTAGCTTCTAAAGGCAAGTTTCAAGGCTGATCTCATGAGTTGCGGCCAGTCAATATGAAAACAAACCTATTGCTTGAAAATGGTGAATTTACCTCATCCTGAGAAGCTGAGAGCAAGTAGCTCTATTTCTCTTTAGCTTAAGGCCTTCTGCAGTAAAAACAGGGTGGATGAGCAAGTAGAGAGACCTAAAGAAGTCTAAATAGCTTTATTAGCAAAGACAGAAAACCATCCAGGCCCAGAAGCAAAACTCAGGCTCCAGCACTTGTTGCCCTCCACCTTTCAGAAGGACAGTCTGGGCTGAAGACTCACTAATAATGGTTTTACCAGGTCCACTTCTTCCAGCCCAGAGCTTGGGTGTCCTCAGAGCCCCCAGTGCACACTGTTAGTAGCACAAGTGGCTTTATTTTTTACACCAGACATAGGTGTGAATCTTGCAAATATTGGTAGGGTCACCCTTCTGCTGAGTCCCTTATGAATATGACATGCAGATGTCATAAGATAAAACAAAATAGGAAATGGGCTTATAAAACTAGAGATGGAAAAGATTTATGAGGTCCCGTCTGCTCCCTTTTTCTTCTGTAATATGCTTATAAAGGATTGTACCTCTCTTACTGTTTTGCCCGGTTCTAAATACTCTAGCCACAGGATTTCTGTGTCCCATGGAAGACTTTTCCATCTACCAGCAGCCCTCATATGCTCAGAAGGTGCTTCAGGAGACCTTTTCCAGCTCTTCACCCTGTGTCAGACTCACAGAAGATATCCATGTTCTACAGCTTGTCTGATCTGCCACTGTTTGAGCTGTATCAACCTGTGGCATTCTTCAGACACTTAGAAGCATTTTAGTACCATTCCATTCCATTCCATTCCATTCCATTCCATTCCATTCCATTCC
>QUSF01000117.1:155621-173413 GCA_003676055.1 Chloebia gouldiae
CCATTCCATTCCATTCCATTCCATTCCATTCCATTCCATTCCATTCCATGTGACAATTTGCTTTCAGGAAGCACTACCAGAAATGGTTTTCCCAGGAATCTAATGGATTCTTACACTTCTCATGAGTGACACTGTACCACCAAGCTGTATGGGCCAGCAGAGTCCTTCACTGGCATCAGACTGTGCTCACCACTCTTTCGCACATTGTGATTCAGGCCTGTTGGAGTGGCTACAGGCTCACTGGCAGCCTCTGTCTTTACAGGTCCAGATCACATTTTCCTTCTGCTATGTCCTGTATGCCTTCTTGTTTTGCTCCTTAATGTAGTCCCACAATACTTTCCTTTCTCTTGTGAATAATCATTGTCTCTGCTCCCCACTAGCTGCTGCCAAGAGTTTCTTGTCCCACACTCCTTCCTCAAAATATAACTGTTCTTCCCAAATTTAGGGTTATTTCTATTGTTCTTCAGTATCTCTTTGTAGTTTGCTCTTGTGTCAGTGGAAGTCAGGCATTTACAATTAGTTCACTAGGCAAAAAGGCCATTTTGGAGATATTTAAATTGTATCTGTGCTTGTACTCCTTAGTGAAGCAATGCTTTTGAGTTTGAGAGACAGGGGATGAAGTAATAACACTTTTCTTGCCCTGTTGGTTAAATAAGACTTAGAAAAGCTCTGAGAAATTTGAATATGCCAGTGGTTCTTGGAATTGGAGAGGCTGGAGTGGGCCTCAGTCTCTTGAGGCAGGTGGGCTAAATGTGCAAACAGAAAATGAGCTGTCAGATCAGGATGCAAATTTATGGCAAAACATTGAGTTCAGCTGAAATGGAAAAAAAAAAAAGAAAAAAGAAAAGTGGAAGGTATACTACCTCCATTGAAGGGAGGAGAAGGCTTATGGCTTGGCTGACTGATAGGACTCTTGGAAATGAGGGCATGTGATAACAGGCTGTAGTGAAGTACTTTCTTGTGAGAGAAATCTGCTACTTTTCCCAGTTTAACCAATGGGAAAATATTATCTAAAGAGCAAGAACAGAGAGCTCTGTTTGATGAGGGCCATAATGAGTGTCATTTCAAGAAGAATCCCCACAAGCACTGTTAATTACCTATCCAAGTAAAGTGGCTCATATTTTTATATCTGAGTGAATAAAATTAATCTCAGATCTTAATATCTAAATAAAAGTGCCATTTATCTCCCACAGCAGCTAAGGCTAGAGAATTTATGGATGTACAAGAGCTCTGAAGATAAGTCCCTATTTGTTTCAGTGTGTCTTTATTTTAAGGTACTTAACTATGGTCACCCAAACCAAGATGTTCTGTGCTCTGTTCCTATGGATATGACCATGTAATCCACAGCAATTTAGCCAAAACAGACAAATCAGCTACTCAGAATTTCTCTCATACACCAAACATGCCAGTTTTCTTGTACTCCTATGTCACCTCATTATGGGATATTGATTTCCATTACCGTGTATTTCAGAAAATTCCCTGAGTAATGCTCTGGTGATTTGCTCCAAACAGGGCACCTCAGTAATCTTTTGGCAGGCAGGAGAAACTGTCAAGCAAAACCCTGTCTACCCATCAGACCAAATTCAGCCCACTGCCCAGTTCCTGTTCCTCTTGCAAAATCTCTGAGGTGGAATTGAGCCAGTTTTCATATTTGTTCACAAAGCAAGTGAGATTCAGGATCATTTGCTTAAAAATACCGTATCACATGTTGCCACCTCTCAGTGTGATATCCCAGTGAGAAAACACTGCAGTAATAATGCTGTCCTCCAGCCCTGAGGATAACAAATACCCAGTTATGCTGGGAGATAGATGCATTGGTAATTATCAAATGTTTGAATATGCTGCGCTCTGCCAGCTTAAACCCAACCAGATGCTACACTTCCCATTTATGTTTTACATCTATCCTTGCTGCTGGTGAGGAGCCCTTAAGCATCTCTTACTGTATGATCAATGTCAGTAAAGCCATGGTACTTCTCTTAAGCTACATCAGTTGACACAATATGGGAGAGGTAGCGGAAAGCTAGGAAGTTTGATACGAGCTCCTGGTGGACTCTTAACAGAACCAGAACCATCAATTCTGTCATAGGTTTTGGACTTGTTATCATAGAAAAAAATGTCATGGGAGCTGGCCATGAGTACAAAACTTGTTTAAACACTATTCAAACTCTTGCAGGAGAACAGGAAGACTGAAAAGTAGACAGAGACACTGATGTTTAGGAGGGTTGTCATTCTGGTCATATAAGGTCATAGAATATTCTGCTTTTAATCAAGTAAATAGAACAAATTTTATCTGAAACAATACTTGCCTTTAGACATGACACTGCTCAAACAGTCCTGGAACTCAGCTCTTTCTGCATGCGTGATCCAATCTCTCTTCATTTCAACAATCCCACACGTGATAGCTGGACTCTTAGCCTTCTTGGGGCAATTTTGTCCCTCAGTTAGTGACATTAATCCAGTGTCACTGCCTTACACTCAGAGAGATGCAGTACACTCCTGGTGAATGACTAAGGTTCAGGCGAATAACTAGTGTGGTCAGGGGGATTACATTAGACCTTATCAGACTGCTATGAGATGACTTGTTATGCTGTCTTTTCAGTTTCTTCCTTGCAAATCAGAGCAACTTTATTGTTGCAGAAATATTCCGTGTGACTTCTCACAGAGGTGGCTGAGAATAGGATATGACTTTGTGCCTTCATCTTCCTTGAAGGCATCTAGAAAAAAATGCTTTCAGAGCTGTAGTTCACCATCGCCAGCATCTTCTTGGCTTTCTGATTTGCTTCCTTTCTATGCTTCCTTGAGGACAGGTAAATAAACCTTTCTTTTAAAAGGACTTATTTGGAGAAGAAACCAGGAAATCTGACATTTCTGAAAATAAGGATTTGGGCTACAGGCCATCTTCAGGATTTGCAGAACTATTCTCTGAATTTGCTAATGCTCATGGCTATTTTTCTTCAATGAAGTTTGGACTGTTGTGTCAACTAGAGTAAAGGTCAATCTATGAAGTAACGTTAGATATCAGTGAGGTCAATATCCTCTTTCAAATGTTCCACAAAACTCCAGGAAAGAGAGATCATGCACATGACTAATCTTTATGGAGCAAGAATACAGAACTAGTCCTCTCTACCTACTCCTTAAAGTAGAGGCAGATTAACTCCTTCTTGAGAGCTGGTCTCAAAGAAGCCCCACTTCAGACAACCATCAGTCCCCTGCCCTTTCCTACCTCCCCCAGCATCAGACAGGTACCATATGTAAAAAAGGATGATTGTCATTTTGCTATTTAAACTAGATATGGTTAATTTCAGGTGCTGGCTGTTACCAAATTTTCAAGTTGTCCACTGTTCCTGAGAGCAATTTGCGAGGTCACCTGAGTCCCCAGGTTTTGAACATGAGCTATCTTCCTCACCTGACAATGTCCTCACAATGAAGGTATCATCCTTGCTATTCTTGACAAGCATCCTGGGAAAGGATCCTGAGGGACCAACTCCCATTTGCTGAAATGTGAATTCATGTGTGTCTGTAAAAGAATTATAGAAGGGATAAAGATGAGCTATTTAGCAGGTGTATTGGTGCCATTGACACACCTGGAGTGGGATTTTTCTCTGTTAACTTTTTATGTCCCCACTTTATCTGAGATAACTCCTCCCAGCTCCCTTTACACTCACTGGAGAAAAGAAGACACAATGGTGATGTGACATATCTTGCCTATTTTGGATGTTGGTGGTAGAGGGAGGTGAAATACTCACCAGAAGGACCTGTTTCTCCCCAGTAAGAGTAAATCAGACTGATGACTGGAGAAGCTCAGCACTGATTGCATAAATCCCACCCCCAGCTTCCAAAAGAGGCCCATGCAAATCAGGTACATAGGTCTAGCATTCTCCTGAGCTGAGATTCTGCACCTTGCACCTCCACACTGGGCCTATTTATTTTCAAAACAGTTCATACTAAAAAGGAATTTCCATTTCTTCTACAACTGACAGCATCAGAAAAAATGGACACCCTTGCTATAAGATTTCAGGGAGGCTCTAACCTATCTCATTTTGGTATCTCCCTACCAAACTGATGGTATAAACACCATTTTTTTTTTTGGGATGCTGTTGGGATTTTAATCAAATCCTTTGTCCTAAAATTCCAAGACCCCTTTGTGATTTCTTCGGTTATTTGTCATTTCCACAGGGGCCTTGGAGAGACTCAGTTTTTGTAAGCACTGTACAGACATACAGGAGTTCCTGCTGTGAAGGATTTCAGCAGCTTTGCTTCTGCCAGTCACCTCCAGGCTAGTGAGAATGTCCAGAAAATGCAGAGGTAAGCTGCAGGTGAGGCAGCTCCTCTGGCTCCATCTCTCACATCCCCATAGGATGTCCAGAGGGTAACTGCAATCCTCTTGGTGGCATGGAGCTGGTGCAGGAGTTCTCAGATTGTACCCACTCTGTCTTGGGGAGGGGTAAGAAGCTCTGATTTCTGTTTAGAGACCTTCTCACATCCTTACAGAGAGACCTTGTTTGGCCTGATGATTGCGAGGAGGGGTCAGCTGTTGCAGGGGCAGAAGTGCGCAAAGGTGCATTTACCGTACTTCCGTGGGCTTTCCCTTGGATTTGACCTGGTGTTTTTATACTTCTAACCCTTGATCTCTCTCAGCATCAATCTCCACCCTCAGAATAAGACAGACTTGCAGGCAGTGTAAATGATTGCTGCTCCACCCATGGCAGTCCCCCAGAAGGCACAGCAGCTGCAGACCCTCTTTTCACCTCTCCCTCTTTTCTTTCTTTCTCCTGATCTCTTCACTTCTTTGTCTCCCTCCTCCCCACTTTTTCTGTCTTTGTTTTTTTTACCCTGTTCCCTCATGATCTCCCTCTGCCTGTGTTTCTCAGCACCTCTCCCCGGCTCGCTCTCTCTGGAGACAGGTCTAGTGGCCTGGTTGCCATCTGCTGCCTGGGCTGTTTTTTGTGTGAGTGCGTGCGCGTATGCGCGCGCGCGGGTGCACGTGGGGCTTTTTTTATGAGGTTGAGATCAGATGGCATCTAATCGATCGTCATGGTCTCCATGGTTACCTGGGTGACAGAGTAGTTGGGAGAGACACATACTCCAGCCTGGGGCTGTCAGACCATTCCTGAGAGAAATAATAAAAAAAAAATTTAACAAAAGGGAAAAAAAAAGAATAAAAGACAGAATAAAAATCAAAGCTCTTCCATCACATTTTACACATTTACATCTTCCTTGGATCCAGGAAAATGTAGCCTGTGCTTCTATTTTACATCGTCACCCTTTGACTTGGCTCGAGGAGGAACAAAGCAGACTTGTTTTTCTTTCTGCATGGCACAGGCAAAGAAGTGAACCACATCTTTGTGAGAAGCTTCCCTTTCCCCTTCTGCTTCTCTGAAAGGTTTGAATTTTTACCTTTTTTTATCCCCCCCCCCCCCGTCACTGTTGTAACCATAATGATTATTTTTATTCTTCTAAATTGGTTAGTCTTTTGAATTGACTAAAGGCAATTTCCCAGGTATTCTGGGAAAAGAATTACAGTTTATTAGTATGAGTGGTATCTTTTTCTCCCTGGCCTCAGCCCCTAACACTAGACCATCTTCAGCTCTTTTTGTAAAAGATCAATCAATCTATTTATTATTTTATGTTTGGAAGCAAGTGGAGTGTGATCCTAAGGATGAATTATGGAATTAGGTGAGTTTATTGTCTTTAAAAGCAGATTGAGTTGGGCATGGCAACATGTCTGACCATGGCAATTAGTGTGTCAGGAGCACAGGAACTAAAACCACACAGTACACAATATGAAGCTGCATGAATCAGGGGAGGAGAAGGATACTGCTGCATTTCAAACAATCCCATTGTGACAGACACCCCTCAATAATCCAAGAATTTCACAAAGTTTGCCTATAGTGCACCACACAGGTACACCCTATCTCGTTCCTTGATAGCCATATTCTACCTTGTCCAACACAAATTTGTGCTTGATTTGACCTCAGCATGGCCCCCAAAAGGCAATCAGGTCACATCTTCTGTTGTCTGGCTGCAGCCAAGGCTTTATTGCCCATCAAAGCTCACCCATTACAGTGCTGGGGCAGCTGCTGCCTGACCATGTTCCTGCTCATGGTAGCACACAGGGCTTTGGAAATGGCAAATACAAACACAGGCAAAGGGAGATGATAGCAGCAATGAGCATGGCTGTGATGGGCTGAGAGGATGGTGACCCATCAGAGTTCTCCAGAGATCCTGAAGTGCTGACTTACTGTTGATAACTATGAAATGCATCAGATCAGAGCACCTCTGGACAAACACAGATTTGAGAGCTGAATATGCACGTACTTTTCTCTTCCCCAATTTTGAATTAAACTGACTTTTAGTTGAAGCCTGTGGTCTTCCTTTGCTTTTTTGCCTTCCTTGTAGAAGCACAACGTGCCCAATTTGGATCACTCAGTTCAAGCTGCAGATAGGCACTGAATGTGGTATTAAGTTGTCTAAGGGGTGTCATTGCAGGTGACATCCTATCCAGTGTGCATGCACCACCCCCAAAAGGAACAGGTTTTAAACTGTGCTTATGAGTGACCTGCCAAACTCCTTTGTTTAAAAAAAAAAATCGATGATCACACCTATTTGAATCCTGATTCTGCTCCCTCCCAGCAGCATAACATCCCTGCTTATAACCAGCAGGGTGGGAAATCCTCTGCTCTTCAATATTCCCTAATGTTAAATAACATGGGCCTCCTAGATTTTCATACTGTACAAACACAAACTAATTAAAGTCGTACAAATACATCCTAGGCAGAGAATGAGAATCTGCTCACTTGAGGGAAGACTGCTGGCTTCCACATCCCAGGGAAAGCACCCTCACAGTTTACATTGTTCTTTTTGCAAGGGATAATTTATGGTAAAGCCAGTTTCCACTGAAACAGCAGACGTGCACAGAGAGGGGAAAAAATGTAAACACAACAGCATCTTTGTGTATGCAGCAAGGTGCTGGTGCCTGCCTCTGCATGCTCCATAATATATTAATACACGCTGGCTAGCCAATCCCACTGGAGCATTCAATCATGCCACATTATAATAGAATTTAATGGAGCTGACAGCTAAGACCTAGTTGCTGGAGACATGTGAAAGACCTTTGTAATGAGGATAACAATTAACAAAGGAAAGCGCCATAGATTTTTGGAGAACCTCATAAAAAAGTAAAATATCGACATTGATCACGGCATGCAAGGATATTAGACACATAAATCGAGCTATTGCCTTTATTTATTTATTTGCACATCTTTAATATTATAGGCACAGGTTTCCCCAAGGCCAAAATGCAATTTCTCTCTCCATTTCTCAGCAGGAGCTTTTCATCTCCCTATTCACCAGGTTTTGAATTGCACATTTAATAAGCGATAAAGAATTCCTGTCTCTTTTCCTTGGGCTTTCAGCCCACAGTTTTTCCCTCCCTTCTGTCTTGTGATGGAAACAACAATCCCCTTTACCTGGCAGTAGGTTGTTTGGGGATGTGGGGGGCGGTGTAACAGGGGACCTGGAGCCCACAGGGAATGTCTGGACTTCAGTGTCTGCTGATGCGCTTTGTATGCCAGGTTGCACTGGGTATGGTAAAGAGGGCATGGGATCAACATAAAAGGAGGGAGAAAGAGTCTACAACACTGTAAACCAGCATTTCCCTGTCTGCCTCCCCAGAAATTTTTGGTAGGAGGAATAGCTTATGTCTTCACTGCCTTCATCCCTGTCTAGGGAGAGACACTCATCACCCTTCATGGGATATTGTAGTCATTTTAAAGAATAAATCCTGTGGGTAAACTGTACCTATCTCAATCCTCTCCCTGATGGAGGTGGCAAAAATTTCATCAGCCGGCAGCTGGGGGCATTGCTGGGCTCCCCAGGCTCAAATCTCTCTGGATTTCCTTGGCTGTGCTCAGTTACCACACTACTGAATCAGGGCTACCTCCTTGCCTCAGAGAAGTCCTGAACAGCATTTCCAAGAGTATTTAGGTGTGCACTGGTATCTGGTGGGATATTTAGAAACACACAGGCTCCTCACTGACCAGATGCGCTGCCCAAGCCCCTGATGCTCACAGTCCCTGCATCTGTAATGCCCATGTAGCACTACAGAGCTGCCCTCAAAGAATGACAAGCTTCAGCTCCTTCTGGCTTCAACTTTACACCACTACAAGCCCACTTATCTCATTGGGCTTCTTCTTAACCTCCCCTGATGAACACCAAGGACAGGATCAGCCCCAAATGAACCCAAGCTTCTGGTAATGCAAAGGTACAGCTTTCTTAAGTTAAAGTTAGTGGGATCCTTGTGGGATCCTTCCAACTCATGATTGCTTCATATGGTTCTATGACTCTATGAGTTCAGCAACCTCAGGTGCCCTGCAGCTTGGAGCATTGATCTCACATCAAAGCCTGTTGGAGGAGTCAGGAAAAAAACTGAGGGGTCAAATCCATCCCTGGTTTAGGACTCTAGAGGCTGATGGTTTTATAAAAGGGATGACTTTAGCATCACATTTAGAAATTAAAAACAACTGAACGGGCACTTGAATAGGCATGGTGCAATTGTAAAAAAGGACTAAATAATTAGATACTTCCATTTTACAACCAGCTGCAGTAGGTTAATTTCTTGTGAAGTAAATCAACCTTGCTTTTCTTTCATTTACCTATGCACAGAGGCACTTCCTCAGGACAGGTGACATCTTGCTTGGAACAAAAGAGGCCATTTGTCCATATCACAGCAGCAGCGACTGCACTATGTCATCTCATGCTCTCCTCCAGTAAATTGAGTTTGTCCGTGCTCAGCCACGCAGCTGAGTGGATTGCTGCATGATGCCTCACCTCTCCTGGGAGAGAGAAGTTGGCATAAGCCATATCGTAATGGGATCCAGAAACAAAGAAGCGTGAATGAAGTGCTAATTGCATTCATAAAGACATTAACAAAGGAATTAAAATGGCAGAAGCTTCCTTTCCCCCTTAAGGTTCATATAAACAACCAAAAATATTTTAATAATCACTGAGGTTTACACTACTTTGAAGGGATTATACAGAGATAGGGCATCAGGGCTTGGAAATACAATTTCAGTAGTCTTTTTTATGGGATTCTGTATCAGAGATGAGACATTCCACTGCTTCTGTTTATCCAAATTTGTTCTTTTCTTTCTGTCTTTTCTCTAGTCCTTATGCTCCCTGCAAAGAACAGGAAGACTGCTGATTTTCCCCTGAAACTTTTAATATGCTGTGAAAACAATGACATAATATAAAAGCCTGTAAATTTTCCTAAAAGTTCCCCAAAACAAAATTATCTCAGAAGTTTGCCCAATGGCACAATGGAAGTTTCTTGTATAAAATGGCCTGAAACATCCTGCCTGCGTTTTTAATCCCATTCAGTTCTGCTTACCTTTCCATGGAAAAGGGAAAAAAAAGTCAAGCTTTCTGCTTTTTTCTCAGTCAGTTTCTACATGATTTAATCCTTCCATTACCAAACTCTAGCACTCTGTTCTTATTTGCATGCTACTACTGAGAAAAAACATTTCTTGTTAGCATTCTCTCCAATCAATGGTGTCTTTTCCCCCCATGAGAGTAGTACTATTAGCCTTAAACATGGAAAGAGCTCATTTCACATATCCTAAATTCTGAGGCTACTTTAAATCGCTTGTATCAACAAAATGATAGCTCTTTCTTTTTCAGCTACTTAGTTGTATTTATCACACCTCTCCAACTCCTGCACTCACCTCCTTTCCACCTGCTGATGTGGGTGTTGTGCTAGGGACAGCTACAGCTAAAGTCAGCTGAACAGGTTGTTCTGTTCACTAATCTTCAGTCACTCATAACTTTCTAAAATGTTTGTTCTGGAGGCTGCAGTCTGCTGGTTTCTCATGACCACTCAAAGGTGCATTTCTCTAGGAAAGATGAATCCAAGCCATTCAGCAGTTCTGTAGAAGGAAACACTTCTATCACCTCAATACTACAGCTGAAGTGCCTGAAGAGGCACCATGCATGGAGAAGAACCATGCACTGAACCAACACAGTTGCCAGCCCTGTGTCTCTATGTTTGCTCCATCCCCAGCTAAGACTCAGGACAGTGAGTGCCAGGATTGGTGTTTCCAGCTCTGGAGGGCAGAAGGCAGGGAGAACTGGGAGCACATCCAGGCAGATGAGATGGGATATGCCACAAACACCTGAAGGAATGAAGCTCAGACCTTCATGCATGTGGGAGGTGTGTGGGAGCATGGGGATGGGGTGCAGGATGGGGTTATGCACCTGCCTAATACCCCAGCCCCTTTAAAGGATCTGAACCATCCTTGTTTCAAGAGCATATCTCTTTCCATGGTGTGCACAGTTCTTTCCATGAAAGCCAGATTTGGGGTTGTTAAGACAATGGGTACTTCTGGAGCTCAAGCACAAACAGTGGTGGGGTAATTGGTATTAAATCCTAATTCTGAGGTGGAATTAAAGCCTGTAGACCTTCCCACACTAACATGACATCTCCCACTCCTCACTTCCCCATCCATGCTTCCCTTCTTTACTCCTGGACACAACAAAATCCTTCAGAAATACACTCATAGCCCATCCTTTCCCCTTTGCCCCTGTCCTGTTCCCAACAAGGTCCTGCCAACACCTCCATGGAACCTCTACTTGCAGTGCTCTCCTGGCACCTACTCTACTGCATCAAGAGCTCCTGAGGTCATGTGCTGAAAGCGTAATGGAAGGAGTGAGAAAAAGAGTTGGTGATAGGATGAAGAATGAGAAATGCTCCCACATTAAATGCAAAACCTGAAATTAAAGCAATTTTCCCCGTTACAGACAGCTACAGGAACCAGCTAGCAGCAGCAGGAATTTTCAGGAGGTGCTGGGAGTCAGGATGGGGCATTCTTGTCATGTCAGTATCCCCAGTTCAGGATGGAAACATACCCCTGGCTGTGGCTTCAGTGCAGGTGAATGGAGTGCAAGGGCAGCCTCAGCCCAAGTCTTGTTTCTGAATAAATGAAACATACATCTTCCATGTTTTCAGCTGGAAGGGAGAAGCCTATCTCAGGAGTGATGGCAGGTGCTGCTGAGCTATTTCCATTTTCCAGCTCTGCAACCTCAGGAACCTCTTTAATCCAAACCACACGCCAAGCTCCATTCACTGGCCCTGAAGATCAGCCAGTAGATTTGGATTCATTTTTAAGGCTGTCTTTAATTTTTTTGAAGGATATTGCTGGCGGATTTTTGGTCTCACCTGTGACTCAAGAAGAAATTTGCAAATCTCATTCTCATATTTTCATCCATTTAAAGGGGCACATCACACCAAGAATTTAGATTCTGCTTTCAATAGAGGAAACACAGGGCTAAAGGTATATGAAAAGCAAACCAGGAGGTACAGAAATGCTCTGACAGATTTGTTAGAGATGAAAACATACTTTATTTGATTTCTGCATTCCCCAGGGCAGTGAGGGGAGCCCATATGCGATTGCATTGAACTAAAGTATGAAAATCAGAGACCGAATTTGACAAGAAGCTCCACCAAACCCACCCAGAAGCTCAGTGAAGTGCAAAATGTAAAGCTAACTGAGGAAAGAGTGGTGTAGCTCAGGGGGAGGATTTCGGTGTTCTAAGGCATTGGTAACAGGAATGGAAATAAGAAAATACACAGAAGGTACAACCCAGTGTGATCTTACTTGGGGGTTATGCTCCACAGTGTTGACAGCTATTGAGAGATGTCAAAGGTAGACAGTAATTTCTTAGTCATCCATACAGTTTTTTAGTCAATCATGCAATTTTTAGTCAATTCTCAGAAGGAAATATGCACACATGGACATGTGTGTGCTGATACTGTCCAAGCGCCTTTTGGTGTCTCGCTTGCTGAAATGTTTTCAATTAGGGTTTGGAAGCGGTTGACTCAGTCAGCCTATGTGACACTTGCCAAAGACAAAATTAGTTTCAGTCACTGATGTTTTCCTTCCAAAAAACCAAAGCATCACTCTCCCCTTCTCTCTTTCCCCTTTATTGTGGGAGACTATTTCTCAGGTAGGTGTTTAGCTGATTTTTAATGTAATGGAAACTTCATCTGCAAATTCGTTAGAAACTCTTCAGTAAAGCAGCCTAGTAAAACAGATGATTAATATTGGTAAGCTTCTCATTTGCATATTAATTAGTGTCTGTACTCAACTAATTAAAACAGGCTTGCCTGTTTGTAGACTTTCTGAATTCCAGATTGTTGCTATTGCTCCCATGTAAGTGCATTTAGTGCAACTAAGGCAGGCCATTGATACTACAAACAAGGCACCCCAAGCAGCAGTAGCAATACTTTAAGGCATTTAAGTCTATAAGGAAAGTACTTTCAGTGTTTTCTTAAGAAAAAAAAAAAACAAAAACAAAAACAAAAAACCAAAAACAAGACTGATGCTTGAAATAGCAGGATGTAATGACTAAGCAGTGCTTCTACTTCCCCATTATGTTCTCACAGAGCAGGACAATTCCACAAACCAGACAAATCCAAGGCCAGAGAGAGAACAGCACTGCAGGGCACAAAGAAGCCCAGGCTGAGCTGCCCTTAAACCTTGCAATACTCACTTTTCTCCAGAGATGCAGCCTAAAATTAAGCTCAGGCTGATGACTCAAGACATGGAAATTCTGACCTGCATAGCTCTGGCAGAATTCTGTTCAGTCCTCCAAGGTCAGGGATGGAACTGGGGCTTGGAGTCCTTGCTTGTCAGCTGGATTTGCCCTTGCAAGCCTAGTTCATGGCCCCATGTGCTCTGCAGAGATGCTGCGGGGACCAGGCACTGGCTGAACTTTTATAGGTATAGAGCTGCATTTTCCCCATCCCACATTTCCCTGCTGGCTGTGTGGATGGAACAACAAAGAAATTCCCCTGTTGATTCCTTGCCTTCAAGCTTTAGCACACCAAATGCAGCCCTCACATCAGTGACAAAGTCATCCTCCAACCCAGAGCCAGACAGTGCTGCCCTCTCCAACAGGACCCTGCCTCCTCCTCCCTTTGCCTGCCTTGAGTACACACCATTTCCTCCTCTGCCATCCAGGCCAACAGGCAGCCCCCTCGTGTTTCTCAGCCAACACACCTGCTGGGGGCCATGACACTCCTCTGTCTTCCTACTACCCCCTCTAACTCCTCCTGCTTCTGGACCTTGGCTCTTTATCTTCTTCACCTTGTGCACCTGCTTTTTGTTCCTCCCAGCTGTTAGCATTCCCCACTTTTCTATCCTCACAGTTGTGCTGGACTCCTGTAGAATTCAGGGACTGAGGATAAAACACTCAGGGATGAGAGGCACTTCATGATGTATATTTACTGCCATAAAATATTTTACATGGCAGTGACAAGTAGGTTTTCTCAAACTGTCTGTGCACTGAGACTTTTCCTCACCCTAGCTGCCAATAGCAGTTTGACAGGTTTTATTATACTCCATTATTCACAACAATCCAGGTCGCTGTGCCATATGCTGTCCAGTCCTGCTAAAGCTAACCATGTGCCCATGTTGGCTGCAAACCAAGGCTGGTTAAAACCTGCTCCTTTTTTGCATACTATTTGTTTTGAAAGAATTGGAGATGGGTTTCATGTCAGATGTTCCAATATGTCTTATCACACACTTTGCTCACCCTCAGCAGCCTAAACACCAAAACAATTGGAAAATCAGGGATCCTGGTATGGTTTGGACCAGGGGTTCTTCTAGAAACATGTGCTGTTCTGGAGCTGATGGAGTATAAGGCAGGAAAAGAGCCTTAAATTTCTCTGGGGCCTCTGGCAGGGTGTTCAGCTTGGAGTGTAGCTTTAGATGTGGCTTCATGCACTGCTTAGTAGGACCCACAGCAAAGTGCAATGTTTCTAAGACTAAACCTGTGCTTCACCAACAACGGCTGTTTTACAGGCATTGCAGCTACAGCAGTCATTGTGTCTGCATGTGGCTGGACAGACTTCCTAGTGCATTCTCCAACACCCAGCCTGCTCCAAGCCTACACTCACAGCTCCATGGCCCACACAACTTACTGTTTCTTGCTTTTTAGCTGTTTTTGTTGGTCTGTTTTGTTTGAATATTTGCTGCCTTGCCAAACCCCACAGTTAACAACACACAGACCCATCTAGAAGAACATTTATTGCTGTCTCTCCAGTCTTCCAGACTTTGGATCCCTCTCCTACTCTGTTTGCACTGTTCCTGTTCTCAGATGGATGTTTTCCTTCCTCTTGCTGCATCCATTTAGCTGATCCTTCTTGCTGTTCTCACAGCCTTTTCTTCCCAGCTCCCCATCAAGTAAGCTGATGGCAGAGGCTACTTACAAGTGCACCCATTTCTGGACATGGCTCTTGTCTCTTTGAGTGTGCTGTCTGCTGGTTCTCTTGCATTGTCTTTGATGGTGTTCTCTGTTTTGGGAAATGAGCAAAACCTGGAAGTTTTTGCAAAGTGGTGCATTCCTTTCACCCTGCTCCAGGTCCATCACCATCCTGTGATTTCTCTGATCACAATTACTGGTGACACTTGTGGTGAGTGGCACTGTGAGGACCAAACAGAGGTTTTATCTGCCCAACATTGTGCATATAGTGTCACTGTGCATATAGTGTTACTGTGAATCATGGTGGCAGCCTCAGGCTGGAAACTGTGTGTCTCCCATTGCTCACAGTGAAGGCAGACTTAGGTCTGTACTGATGACATGAAGTATGTTTGATTTAATTATATACCCAGAATTGCCCTTGAAACATAATGTGAGGCCTGATTCTTGCATCTTCTCATAAGGTCCTTGATCTCATTCACATCCTTAATGTATCTCATTCTAAGAGTCCAGCCATTGCAGAAATTATAATTTTTATGCTGTATATGAACATGAATTGTAACAGACTTCATTTTTATTATACAGCCAGGGATCTTTTTGTCACTGTCTTTTTCTCTTTGTGTTGTCAGAAAACACATATAGATTTTCTTCATTGTTTTCTGGCTTTATAGTCAAGGCCAGCAAAACTCTCAGCTTCATTAGTCTCACAGATGGCACAAAGGGGTTACTGTCTAATTATATCTTAGTGTTGAAGGGCGTTCACCTTCTTAAAGTATTTTGGTACAGAGCTAGATAAAATCTACAATAACCTGTTCATCCTTACATATGACAAGGATGTTCTGGCATTCCACCGTGATCCTATACAATAAACTGAGTACCAGCATCTCACACAGCCTGTGTTAGGCTGTCTGCCACCGGCCCAAGGTAAGCTCAGGGCACAGATGCCCAGATCTAGACTGAGCTGTACCTCTGCCTTATCCTGCCTTACTGGCTGGTTTTCCAGATCTGTGTTGTAACCAGCTTTGTCCTAGCTCTGACCCCATCTCCTACAGCTTCTGATTGAGCTCTGACCTCAGTTCATCTTGTCTAGGAAAATCAGTGGACTGTCATTACTCTGCCCTGCTCCAGAACTGAGACCAAATGCTGCCCAAGGAACTGTGAGCCCTCAGCCCCAAACAACAGATGGATAGGTTTCAAAGGCTGAAGTCTCCACTTTGTCTAGCAGCTATTTTATTAGTGTCAAACAGATGTGTGTGCAAATGCCTCCTGCTGGAAGCAATGTCTTTGATCCCTGATATCTAAACTACTCACTGGTGGAAGGAGTCAACAACCCAGGTTCAATAATGAGTTATTTTTACCCATTTATTTCTTATTCTCTGGATCCTCTCCAAGATGAACTGATGGCTTTGATAGATCACTCGATAGACAGAAATAAGACATTGGCAGCTTCTATAAAATATCCCAGGCTACAGAAACTGAAATCTTCAACCTCTGCCCTTCAACCCTTAAGGAAGAATGATACAACACACTATTGTAAAAGGATCTGAAGATGATCTCACCTATTAACAAATCACAGAAATGTGCCCTAAACCCTATCGATTTATTACCTTTATCTGACCATAAATGCTGCCTGTCTTGCCCAGCCCTGGGAAACACCTTGAGGAATGATATGATTGACCTTCCCTGCTTATCCACCTGACATGGTGCATGAGCTTACAGAGGATTCTCTGCATGTGACACTCCTTCTAGGCTGGAAAGAAATGTGTGTTGTGTATTGTGTGACTCCAGAGTGGCAATTCATACTTGGGAACTCCTACCTCTCTCTTGTTTAACAAGCAGTATTACAGGGTGAGCGATCCAAAGAGCTTGCTGAGTCTCACATACAGGTTAGTGCCTTTGTTTAAACATTCAACACGCTTCTTCCAACTGCCTGGCAAAAGGAATGTGTTTGGAGGTGTAAATTATTTTGACAATTCAAGTGTTGTGTGTTAATACACTGATCAAAATGCTGAGAATTTTCAGGTCAGGGCACATCTGTTCATCTCAGTGATCTTGTTAAGAGGAAAACCCTTACAGCCTTGGAGACAATGAGGAAGCATTGCAGGATTTCTCCGTCTGGCAGGATTCCTTTCCAGTATTAACTAGTGCTGGATCTTCACCACAGAAAGTTTCCTGTCAGGGTCTTAAGCACTAAACAGAGACCTCAGCAGATCAGTGTTAAACAAAATGGGACCGAAAAGGCCAGAAGCGCCTCCATGCTGTTTCCCAGCCTCAGCACTGATGAATGGCGAAAGTCGACAACCATTCATCAACATGGCTAAATGAATGCAAGGAATTTAGACAATACTAAAAGAAGGAGCAGAGTCATGGGGTCAATCTGCAGAGCTATTCTTGCTCATGTGAGCTTTGGGTCATTTCTCTGCCTGTGCTGCCGATTCATTAGATAAATCTGGGCGCTTCTGAGGCTAACAGGTTTCCTGTTGTCTGACAGGAGTTTGGCTTTAAACTGTCATTGTCTTCCCTGCTTAGGAAATATGGATACTTCTGCTCACTAGGGAAGCACCCTTTCGGCTTGCACTGCCTAGGATATAACAAAAAGCTTAATCTCCCCACCTGGGTGTAATGCAGCTTGTCTGTCAAGAAATATCCCTGAGAATAAACACTTCTGTTGAGTTGCTGCACTTCATTCCGAACAAAGCAGAACAATTTGCATTACAACTAATTTGTTTCAGAAGACAATGGGTGAAATCTGGAGCTTGACACTTGGCTTACACTCAGTCTGTCTTTGGTGGGACTATCGCCAGCTAAAGAAGGCACAGAAGACAGTGTAAAATGCAGTAGTATCAACAGTGCATTTTTACAGTGCTATTTGTCCAAAGGCTTCAGAGTGAGTATATTTATAAACTAAAGTAAAGCTCAGGGAAATCAGTTGAAATCTTTGCATTGTTCTTAAGTAGCTTTTAGATCAGTGACAAAATAAGGAAATATGCGGGTTCTGGAAAATTCTACCATGTAGGCAAGAATACTCTGGTTCCTCTTGGAGGCTATGGGGAGGAATGGAGGCACAGAGGTGAAATGGCTTGTCTGGTGCTGCTTGGATAACCTGAGACTGACACTACATAAATGCATAGATCTTCGAAGTACTGAGCATGGCGTGAGGATGTTCAGTTGATGTGAAATGGGATAAACTTCAAAATGCAAATTCAAATTGCTTCAAGAAACTTTACAATCAAAAAAAATCCCAAAGTCTCATATGGATTTGGTATAGCATGAATGAAGGAAAAACTTATTTTAATTTAATCTAAAAAGCTCTCTTAACTATTTCCTCTTCCATTTCTGCCTTTCCCCTCCTTTGTAGCTGTTACGTTTTATTTACAGATAACTGGAAATGGAACATAAATGATCACAACTGGAACTCTAAAGAAATCATCAATTTATGAGTGTATTTAAAATAGTCTTGCTTAGAGGCATTAATTGTGGATGGATGGATGGATGGATGGATGGATGGATGGATGGATGGATGGATGGATGGATGG
>QUSF01000117.1:173423-238906 GCA_003676055.1 Chloebia gouldiae
TGGATGGATGGATGGATGGATGGATGGATGGATGGATGGATGGATGGGGTGGCAAAAGGTACATTCTGACACTTTGGGTGATAATATCTTAGATTATCTAGATCTGGCCCCAGATTTTCCTGGTTTAGAGAAAAACTAAATCCCCAGACCTAAAATCTAGGAACGGACTTTCTCAAGTGTTTTGGTTTCTGTAGAAGATTGATCTGACACTGATCAGAGCTCTCAATTGACTCAATTAACAAGTCTTTATTGACTTTCAAATAGCTGAAAATATAGATCCTTGTCTGAATTATGGAGTGTGGTTCCTTATTCTGGTATTAGAAACATAACTTAACTGATCATATATAATGTAACTGGCAATATATAATCAAAGTGGTCATGATGAGCCAGAAAATGACAGAGGAGGACATAGGACTTTGGCCAGATGACTAAAGTTACAGCACATTTTGAAGAAGGGGGTGTTGCATTTTACCTCAAGTGTTACATTCCCTTTCCTGGGAAGTGTTTCATCCATGCTGGCTGATTGCTAGTTTTCCTGTCCTCCCCATGGACAGATCTATGGTTCTCACCTCTTGACTATTTGCTTGTAGGTTTAACAGTGCATCTATGCCATAAAAAACCCTCTCAATTTCCATTTTCGCTTTTTCTCTCTCAGTGTACATAGACATAGATGTAACTTTTCTCACTTACTTCTTTCTGTTGATTTCTTTATTAGCAAGTATTAAACTATAGAGAAGTTTGTATTGAAGTCCATATGGCACATATGATAAAGTTGTTTCAAGTGGCACTGTGGACTAATCACTTCCCAACTGTTCTCCACTCACAAAGAGAAAAAGCAGCTCTGCCTGTATTCTTAGAAAATTTCTCCTTGCTTTTATTGGCAATGCTTCTGTTTTGGCAGCAACCTGTCAAGTTTAGAGCTGGCAACCAAAGTTTTTTCGCATTCTCAGATGGAATGTAGGCAACATGTTTTCTATGAAAACACCCTTCTTTCTCTTCATTAGCGCTTCCAACATTATTGTTCTTGGTACAGAAAGCAAACATTGGTAGCTTTCCCTCTCCCAGCACTGTAACTTGAATGGAACAGGGCTGAACTGACATGAAGTTTTTGACTGAGAAAAAAAATGTTCGGTGAAGAAACAACAATCAAAGTCCCACTTAGCAGGGCCAGAATGGCTGAGTCTGGTGTGCAAGTGCATATCAAGTCTAAGAGTTGTAAGCTGGCTTTGAATGAACTGCCAGGTCTACACTATGCCATGCAGAGATACTCAATTCAGAGTACTGGAAATGTTACTGTGTGTTAGCTTCATTGCACCAGGTTCCATTCATGTCCCATGCATGTCTTTCAGCTCCACAAACTGATCCTTAGAAACACATTTCACAAGAAGCAAAGCAAGTCATGCAGTCAGGTTCCTTTTCCTCTTGGTATAAAAAAAACGTGGCATACATCTGAGGTATGAACAGAATCAGGAAACTCTTTGATTGAGAAATAAGCTTGCCCCTACAATCTTTGTTTAAAACCCATCTGGCTCCTTGTCCATCTCACAAATTATTTAAAATCAAAATCCCTGTAGGGACTTTATCCTCCTAGATATCTGTTGTCCTAATGTGTCTACCCTTGCTGTGAGTTTTCTTTCTTTGGTCCCCTTCTTGCAGGAAGGTTGCCAGCCCAGTCTTTGCAAAAAGACCTGGGATAGTGGCAGTCCACTTCACAGCTGTATCTGGAAAAAGATCTCATAACATCTTCCACCATTGCTGCTGACTCCCTGTGCATTTCACAGACCTTACAAAAATCAGCTTTGCTCATGGCCTCCATTTTCCTAAGACTCCTAAAACTGACTTTTGAATTCTTGCTCCACTCTAGCCCTTAGCACATCTGATAATTTAGGGTGGGATTCAATTCCCCATACTCATACATGAGGACTTGAGAAATAAACGGGGAGGCAGCGAGGAAGTTTATCTCTGCTGAAAAGCTCGGAGCCCTTTCTCTTGCCCACCCTGGGGTTAGGATGGATATACCAGCCTCACTGAAGAGTAACGCAGCTGTTCACACTTGTGCTTCCTTTATCCCTCCAAATGGAGCCTTTGCCCCCTCGACACAACGCACTTCAGTGACTGCAATCATTAAAGGCATTGGAAATTGGGTTTGAGACTTATGCAAACTCCTGCCTCAGGTGTCATGACCAACGAACCGATCAAAAATGCCAGCTCCTCTTAGAATGCCATCCCTGAACTCATACCCCACGGCAGATCTGTCACACAGAAGCCGAACATGTAAATACAGCTGAAGCCTTTAGGTACACTTGTACTCTCAAAACTCAGTGGAGTTGCTGTCATTCTCCAACTGTGCAGTGGCCTAGATGAAATTAGTTAAAAGCAAGTCTAAATGCAGCAGCTAATAAAGACAGTGTATTTTCACCTCAGAAAAAGCAACACCTCCCTTTGCTACCAGATGTCCTCCTTGGCAGTTTAAGTCAATGAGGAGCTAAGTGATGGAGAATTAACCCAGTCTCCAAGAGGAGGCCTCAGGTCCTGAATACTAGCAGTGGAAACTGAGGAAGGGAAGTTCTCTATTGCTGCTCCCTGCTGGGGCTTAGAGTTGATGTCAGTTCCTACTGATGATGTTTGTCACCAGAATCTAATATAGTTGCTTGTGTGAACTGTCCCCTGCTCTTCTTTCCTTGGCTCCACACAGGTCTCCTGGAGATCAATCTGGGGGTGAATCAGCAGAGCAATCCCATTAAGAATTGCAGGGTCTGAGGCCAACTGATGAGTACAGCTTGTGGATAACCAGATTTTGGGGAGAAGAAATACGTATTCTACCCTCTCTGCCTGCTTGTTACTACCAGAATGAATTAGACTGGGAGACCAAACTCAGCTGGATGGATTGTTCTCACAGTCCAGAGCTCCCACAGAAGGAGGAAATTAAGCAGGAATATTGTCTGCAATGTTTTCTGAGAAGTCTGTAGATATGAAGGCTCTGCATAACTTGAATTCAGCACCACCACCACCTTAGACAGCAAAAGTGCTCTGCATTTTTTACTTCATTTATATCAACAGTCCAATATCAGATTGCTCCAAATGGTCAGCTCTGGACTAATAGGAGTGCTTTGGGAACTGATTACAGAAAATCACACATTTGAGAACCTTTTATGCACTTTCTCCCTGTATTTCTAGCTGAGGAACTTTCCCAGGTAATTCTTCCTCTGGGCACTGTCCCAAAAGAAGAGCAGATGTAATAAAGTAGACAATCTCAGGGAGTTGAGGCTGTTCAGCCTGGAGAGGAAAATGCTTTGGGGAGACCTCAGAGCACCTTCTAGTACCTGACGAAGGGGACCTAAAAGAGAGCTGGAGAGGGACTTTTCACAAGGGCATGTAATGAAAAGCCAAGGGAGAATGGCTTTAGACTGAAAGAAGAGAGATTTATATTGGATATTAGGAAGAAATCCTTTACTCTCAGGGCAGTGAGGCATAGGAACAACTTGCCCAGAGAAGCTGTGGATGCCCCATCCCTGGAAGTTTTCAAGGTTGGGTTGGGTGAAGCTCTGAACACCCTGGTCTAGTAGGAGACAATGGTGAGGGAGTTTCGAACTAGATGCTCTCTAAGGTCCTTTTTAACCCAAATGATTCTATGATTCTGTGAAAATTTACAGAATAACAAGGTCTGTAATGGAATATGCAAAATCTCCAATTTCACCAAATGAAGAACAAGGCATTGGCAGGTGGTGGGTGTCAGGATAACAACAGGAGGTCCTCTTTCAAGGAACAAGCAGTTACATGGTGGAAATCCTTGCCACAAGACACAGTGAACAAAAGAGTGGGCAGGACTTTTTCAAAAGGGACTGGACAACAGAAAGGAACCTATCCAGCTGTAATAAGCATGAAGGTATCAGCTGTGGCTGAACCAGACACACATTGCAAGAAGACTGGAAAAGGGACCTGGGAAATCTTTGGGCCAACTTTCCACCTTCCCTATAGTCTTCCCTTGGTATTTGCAACTTGTCAATGGTAGACACAGGACTCATCTTTGTTGAGACACACTACAGCTACTTCTATATGAGGTACATATTAATGACACTGGCAAGGGTCAATGGGACTAGTCAGGTCTTAGAACGAGCTCATTTCAAAGTCAGACAGCCCACCCTGGCCAGCTTAGGTAGAGTGGGCTTTCCCTGTGGCCATAAGACACTTACAGGAACTGAAGTTCAGGCCTTTGACTCTGGATTGAGGAAGACATGCAAACTCACCCTCATAGAGCTGTGTAACAACTTTTACTGAAATCTACCCTGAACAGCAACAACATGTTTTGGAGAGGCATCCACATTTCCAGACCTACAGAGTATAGAAACTGACCTGGAATTAATGCAGCAGAGTCACCAAGTTTTTTCAGGGAATCACCCGCAATTTTCCAGGATAGAAATACTAGTGGAAATAAGATCTCCTTTTCCTTTATCATACAAATCCAGAAAGACTGGAAATGTGGTTGGCTCTTGCTGGATGTATTTTGAATTTCTCTAGAACACGATTCAGAAGATCATGTATTTTTAATGTGGAGAAATCCTTCTCTATTTGGAGGACAAAGATGACTCTCAGATTTTAGCATCATCCAGATTTTCTAAAAAGTCTTTGAGTTTGATGCATAAGACTTGGATTCTACCATCTCAGTTTTCTAAAATGATTTCTCCCATTCAGTTTACTCTAACTCAAGACAAATTTGCTTCTGTGCAGAGACTTAAAAATGTATAAAACTGCCACATGCATTTACCTCTAGGAATTGAGCTGATGTAATTTAGACTTGGAAAGGGTGTCTTTCTGCCCTTCTCCTAGGTTTTGCCAACAGCTACTCTGTACCTGTTATGGCAATTTAAAACACCCCAGCAGTCTGGAAAATGTGACCATCATGGCCAAGAGACAATATACTGGTAAGACTGGTACTTATTGCCATGTTGAGGGGGTCAACCCTTTGTAGAGTACCTGCTGCTCTCACCTCTGGTGAGAAAATGTTCTTTGCTTTTTGTTGTATATCACAGCTCTATGCTGGTATAGTGATGTAGTGATGCCCACAGTGACTAATAGTCATAGCAATTAAGAACTAGATCTTTTCAAGTCTGAATGGCAAATCTGCATATCTTTTGCCAGAAACATCCGACGAGACCGTTTTCATATTCTGTCAAAGATTAATCCAGGCTACACCATCCAACCCCAGATTTCAGCCGTGCCTTATTTAAATAGCACATTTAAGCAGCAAGATGTGCAAGTTGCTGTCATGCCCTATGCTTCAGGAGACACGCCAAGAGGGCTGATGCTCGAGTGCCGCCCTGCAGAAGCGGCTTGCAGGGAACCAATTGGCAGCGACGCGCAACCCCCTCAGCCCCGCGGCCCCTCCGCGCCCCTCCGTGGCTTCGCCCCGCGCGGCAGCGCTCGGCCGCCCCCTGCGGGCCCCCGCCTGCGCCGCAGCCGCTCTTTGTTCCCGGCGCGCAGGGAACCTCCGCCAGCTGTTCCGTCATTGATGGGTTTTGTCCCGTCCTGAAAAGAGATTCAGGCATCTTCCTTCTGCCTTCTGTCGGGTGGAAGGGTTCCGCCCTCCCGTTTGTTTCACCCGCGTCGGGCCAGAGTTGGGGGCTGAGAGGGAGCCTCTGACCACAGAGGGGCTCGCTGTTGCCTACTTCCCACCCTGCTCTTTTTTCCCTGAGTGCCAGTTGCTGAGGGTGCTGAGCAGAAACATGAGAAGCGTGGCACCTGGGTAGGTTTGGATTGGATATTAGGAAAAATTTATTCACTGGAAGGGTGGTCAGGCATTGCAACTGACTGCACAGGGACCTGGAAATGTTCAAACCGTCTAGAAGTGGCACTTGGGCACATGGCCTTGTGGTGAAGATGGCTGTGCTGGGCTAATGGTTGGACTCAATTATCTTAGAGGTCTTTTCCAACTGTAACAATTCTATGATGTTATGAAACTGTGCCCTGTGTGTCTTTTTTTTACACATAAATGAATTGTGATGTTAGAACATAAGGATGACTTGAAACATCCTTTTTCCTTGGGTAGCAAGGGAAGTGCCTGGGATTACCTTTTTCGACTGTCTAGTTGCATAAGTTTCAGAAGAGTTCTTTGCTGCAAAACTCAGATTGTGTTACTGTCCCTTCCTGGTATTATTGAGTGAGGGTCTTCCCTTGCAGACATCTTTTGTAGATGCTCTACATGATCACTTTGAGAACTATAGTTCTTTGGAGAAACAAAGTCCACAAGACCTTTGTGTCTTTGGAACTCTCCCAAGCTGCAAATTTGTTTGCTAGAGAAATGCCCTACTACTACCACCTATAAAACACCTCTTTGTGGAATTCTGTTTATTCACATAATGAGTATCCCCCACCTCCCATGTCTAGAGCTAAATATACAGAATCCCACCATCTATGGATACTTCCTCTGCTTTCATGCAGAAGCCTACATGGTTTCTTAGATCATGCTTTGGACAGACTGAGCTAGTATCAACCAGAGCCTGGCAGTCCTTATGACATAGTCTGTGCCTGCCCATCAGACTTTCCACGGTGCTGCCACAGGGCTCCTAGGTCTCAAAACTTCTGATAATTTTGTCTATGAGCTTCTACCTTATACTCAGCAACACTTGCCTGGCATCTGGCTGTCTTTACAACTTCCTCCTAAATAATCACACTTCTTTTGTAAGAGCAGGACGGGAACAAAAGCTTTACTTTTTCAGTTTGGAGTTGCTGTTGAAAGGTAAGTTACTCCTGTGATAACTTGCAGCAGTGGTAATTAAGAAATTTAATGGGGGGTCAAACATACTGAGCGGAATATCAGTACTACGTTACATGGTACACCTAGGATAAAAACAGCTGCTGAAATCCATGAGGTTATCCTTTATTTCTGCATTTTGAGGGAACTGTGAAAAAACTATCACTTGCTGAATGCCCTCTCTGCCTCCAAATCCAGAGTGCTGTTGCCTCTGCCATACAAACCACCTGTAAGTGCTTCTGCTTACTTCTTTGGGATCTTCATCAGTCTCCAGAGCAAGGCATGGTCCAAACAAGTCTTTTGCATGCTGGTGATATGGCAGAGAATGAATGGTGTAAATGTCAAGATTATGAGCAGTACTGCAGCCAAATGATGACTGCTTGGAAAAAGAAGAACCTACAGAGAACACATGGGTTCTCTCAAAGGCAGTGTGGCTCAACTGTTCAAGAGAGCCATTTAGAGGTACAAGCATTCACTTTTATGTTCAACATTGTTATCTCTGTCCCAGTCACTGCTGGGAGGTCACAGAGGCCAATCCTGCTTCTTAAGACTACCAAGTTTTTTCTTTTTTTTTTTTTTTTCTAATGTCTAAGATTTTAGTATGTTTAAGCACAGAAGTGTGCTTCATAAACTCCTTTGCTTAACCTGAAACCCTTATCAGTGTTTGTGATGAAAGCAGAGCTCCCACAGCATCCAGTGATGGGAAACTGAGCAGGATTGAGAGGATTACAGAGGCTGCTGGCCAAGAAGGTGTTGGTCACAGATGTGCACTTTGGGGAGTGACCAGGGGAAACATCCTGAGAGCAACTATCCACTGCAGAGATACATGATATGTGAGCAAGTTCAGATTTTTCAGGAACCTGAACTGGATCTGTTTTGCAAGAGAAGACTGTCCATCTAGGAAGGAACAGGGAATCAGCTTTTAACATCATTCACAGTTCAGACAGAAATTCAGTATCCCCCAAGCCTCATGTAAAATTGAAAAGTGCCTCCAAAGGAATTGTTTGTTGCTTTGTTTGCAAGAAGTGCAAACAACACATCAGAGAAGCAAAAATGCCTTGGTGGATTGTTTAGCTGCACACTTAGTCAGGGTATATTGTAATGAGCCATATGCTAGCTTTGCATAGTATTATGGGGTAAGCCAGCTGCAACGAGCAGCTGATTAGTCTGGTTGGAAAAAAATCTTAATTTTCCATAACAGGGGGCCAGCAAAGGCAAGAATTCTGGCAGATACTGTCAACCCTCTAACTGCTCCTGTCATCATGCTGTGGACCAGATGAAGTCAAGAGATCAAGAGAACCTCTGCTTTATTTTCATCCTAAAGAAGGGATCCCTTCTTAGCCCCAGGCTTTTTTAATAGTAACAGGTTTTATGAACCACAATCCTTTTATATTCTTGTGGAAGAGATTTCTACCACTCTTCCCACAGCTGCCATTCTCACTGTCGCAGTTAGACTTCAGTCTTTTGCCATTCAGTGTTCAGCATTCAACACAACTGATGTGGCAGAAACCTCCCGTGAGGTAGGGGGTGGAGGTCACAAGGAGATGGGAACTTGATGAAGTGCAAGATCACAAAAGTGGCAACAGGACTGCAAATGTCCTTTCTGGCCCAAATGCCATCTTCTGCTGTAGCCAAAAGTTAATGTCTACACAGGGATATCACAAGAGAAGGTAAATATTTCCTTCAGATATCAGCTTTGAACAATTTGTCTCCAGGGGGCTTTTGAGAGTCAGAGGTGTTTTCTTTTTTAGATAAACCTCAGAGGAATTTTGTACTTTTTAGTACTTGTTGATCCTTCACTAGAACCCATTTATCTTCTGTCATCTACAGCAGCCTGGCTACAGAGTTTCGTATCTAACTCACACTATCCATTCATGGATGACCTGAAACTTCCTCCATCAGGAACAGAACTTCTTTAGGTCTCATCTGTGCCAACTGCTGAATGAACAATTTGTGTGGACACCTTTGAATGGGTAAACAATCCCCAGCCAGAAGATAGGAACATCAAAAGTTCTTTTAAGGTCTTTTTTAAAACTACCATTGCATGTGTTTCCAAAGAAAAATTACTGGCTGCTATCATAATCTACTACAAATGATAATAGCAAATCTGGAAACAGAACACCAATGAATCAGAATGAGTTTTAGTGCAAAAACTCTAAGATATCTGATTTTTTTTAAATTTTTGTTTATTTGTTTGATTCCCGGAGAGGAACATAGCTCAGGGTTATCCCTTTGCATTTACATATATCTAGTGCTTTGAATGCTGTGGGCCATCATTAGATAGAGACAGAACACGGCAGAATGTATCTAGAACTATTATTTCAGAAAGGGTGAAAAAGCAGCCACGCAGTCTCAGTTTTGAGTTGCCCAGATGAATGTGATGTGTAAGTCTCTAATGGCAACAAACTCATGAAGCAATAGTAACAGAGAGAGGGTTGGGA
Source organism: Chloebia gouldiae (assembly GCA_003676055.1). Taxonomy (NCBI): domain Eukaryota; kingdom Metazoa; phylum Chordata; class Aves; order Passeriformes; family Passeridae; genus Chloebia; species Chloebia gouldiae. Next base: position 182,616 of record QUSF01000117.1, read on the forward strand.
GCGATGTGGAAAAACCTAGGGGGCACCACATTTATGACTGAGTAAGATGCCTGATGTGCTCTCATTAAAAGAAAAATTCCCCACAGACATAATTATTAAGAGTATTCTTATTTGACATGGTTATTAATGAGGAGGAGGAGGGAGCAAATTGTACATTAATGAACTTCACAGAGAATAATTCTCTGGGATGATCTCAGGGCTCCAGCAAGGCCAGATCACTGGCTAAGTGGAGTGCAGTGCTATTGTTGACTGAAACCTCTAAACATTGCATCCAATCTTCTCCAAAACCACAGGCCTCATGGGACAGTGGCCCTTCATTGCCAGTGGGTATAACTTGTCACCATGCCTCTTGTCCTGTTGGAAGGCAGCACTGAGAAGAGCCTGGGCTTCTCTTCATTCCTTTCCATCTGGTTATTTACGCTCATTGTGAAGTTCTTCTCTAAGCCTTCTTAGCTTTAGACTAGACAGTTCCAGCTCTCAGCTTTTCCCTTCATGACAGATGCTCCAGTTCCTTAATCACCTTTATGGCTCTTTGCTGGACTCAGTTTGGGAAGCAGCAGCACAAGAAGAGACAGCTCCCTAACATCTGTTTTTCCCTTGGCACAGGGCATTGCTGCAAGGTGTTGATACGTGTAAAGCCAACGCTGTAACTTTTCTATGGTCGGGACTGAAAGCTGAATCAGAGGTGTTATCTCAGCAAGGTGTGGCAGGAGTAGAGCAGAAGCATCATCTGGAAGGCAGCACCCCATGGAGGTGAATACAAAAAGCTGACAATTCTTAATTGCTGCCTCTATGGCAGGCAGAGCCTGGAGCTTGGGTGGCTATAAGCAAGCAGGGAGCACAGGGAGGAAAACCCCCAGGCAGGAGTGCTGGAGGTCCCAAGTGAGACAGAGATGAGAAGTGCCTGGGGATTGCAGGGTGCACACAGCAATTTGGGGCAGTACAATCCTGACGGGGAGACACATACTACCTCCTTTCCTAGGGTCTGTTCACCTTGCCCCAAGAGTCAGTGAGGAGCAGGGTGTCGATGGTGAAGCTCCCTGTTACTGGGCAAGCTGGAATAAAGCTGTGGCTGCCAGGAAGTGTGGCTGAACTGGCGAGAGCAGGAAGGATGCAGGGAAGATGAGTGCACAGCTCCTAAACACAAGGACATGTCCTCCACATTTTAGCTGAGCAATAAAATGAGACAAGTACAGTTGGGTGAACAGCAGAAAGGTCCTGACATTTCAGAAATCCTTTGCTGTTTTGCCTTTAATCAATCTGTACTAAGCCTCAAATATGAAAATAAGTACTTAGGGCAAAGGTGAATTTCATTTTAAGAGTAAATTGCTTTGATGATTGTCGATTTGCCAAGATCTTTTCAGCACAGAAATGGTATTATTTCCCAGGCTCCCGGCATGGTCCTAAAGGTCACAACTCACAACCTCTCTTCCTTTCTATTGTTCTTACAATAAAAGCTACAAACATAAAGATGTTGCTGCCGCTTCTCAGTACCACTAGATAAAAAAGGTCTCAACAATGTAAGTTGTTTCATGTTTCTGGAGCTTTATTTTAAAGGTGTAATGAAAACGGACCATGGAAAGCTCATTGCCATTTTGCAAGATGCCTATTTCACTTGCATTTATCTCCCTTCCCTTCTCTATGCAGTAGAGTTCATGCTCCTTCCCAAACCACTCCCATTACTTCTAAGTAAGAACTTCTACCCCATGTTCACAGCGAAGGCTCTCAAAATTATTTTCATAAAATCCACTACAACTACAGTTTTGTGGAAACTGGTGTAATGGAGAGAGGCACGTCCGCACTAGGCATTTAAATCAAGAACAGTAAGATTTTTGTGTGGGTGTCGAACTAGTGGCACCTACACAATAACTTTATGTCCGTTTCGGTTTTTGGTTTTTTTTTTTGTTTGTTTGTTTTTGGGTTTTTTTTTTTTTTTTTTCAGCTATCGGCAGGTAGGCTATGAAGTATCATTACAGAATATTCCACAGCTGAGGTGTGTCAGCATTTTGGGGTCCGCTGTGAACTGACAGAACTTAAGCAGCGCGCACTCTGTGGGTACAGCTTCCCAGGGATCACACCGGCTGAGCGCACACTGTGACTCGCTGTGCTTTGCTGGACCAGACCGGACGGTGAGAGCGCAGCCCCAACCATCAACCAATGACATCAACCGGGAACACCGCGCCAGCACGGACCCAACGCAGGGCTGCCCTGGCGTAACCAAGGCTGCAGAGAAACGCCTCTGTGCCAAGAGGCGCCAGCACCCCCCGTTCCCGAGAGCTGTGCCCAGGAGAGGCCGCCGGAGGCACACCCGCAGCACCAGGCCGCTTCCCGTGACGGCGCTCCCGCCCAACGCCCCCAACCCACCACTGATCCCGGCCGTGCGCCTGCGCTGCGCCCGCGCGCTTCCGCTTCCCCGCCGGCCGCTCGGGACGGAGTGAGGCGGCCGCGTCCCCGCGGCTCCCCCGGAGCCTGCGTATGAGCACCGCATCGCGCTCCCGCCCTCCCCCCTTCCCCCCCCCCCCCCTCCTCCTCCTCCTCCTCCTCCCTCTCCTTCTGCTCAGCTCCGCCCGGGCCCGGCCGCCGCTCCGCGCCCCGCCCCGCCCCGGGAATGCGCTGCTCGGCGGCCGCTCGTAGGAGCCGTGCGGCGGGCGGGGAGCGGGATGGAGGTGGAGGAGGCGTTCCCGCTGGTGGGGCAGATGGGCCCCTATCAGGTGTACCTGTGCGTCCTGCTGGCCGTGCTGCTACAGGTGAGAGGCCGCTCTTCCCGGCTGCTCTCGTCTCGAGGGGGAAGCAGTGCCGGGAGGGGGATGCTCGGGGTGCGCTGGACAGCTGCTCCCAAAGTGCTGGGTGGGTGTCCCTGCGGTGAGTGCTGCCCGGTGCGAAGCTGGTGTGGGAGGGCTTCTGCTGAGAGCTGCTGGTGGCACTAACAAGTCTTCTCCTCTGGGTCTGTCCTGCAGCAGCGTGCTGCGCTCCTGGGGCCCTGGATGTCTTGGTGACCTCTGCCCAAAGGCAGCGCTCAGTTCTGCAGAGTGAATTTGGGCAGGCCGCTGATGCTCTCTGTGCCGCATTTCCTGGGAGGTTACACCTTGTGCCACTCGTGTGGCACATTAGGAGCTGGTCAGGTGAAGAGCTGGCTGAGGTTGAACTGAGGTTTCCGTGACCTGGGCTGGAAGACGTGGACTTCTGTAAGAGGCTCTGCTGGGAATCCTGTGCAACCTAGAGTTAATGGACTAGAGTGTGTATTTCTAGGTTGCATGTGGCTTGATTGTCACTGATAAAGTGACAGGTGGCCACTGATACCTCTGCGTGCAGAAGCTCTCATGTAACCAGCTGACAGGTGATGTTTGCTTATGGTGTTTTGATTTGCCCGCCTTAACTCTTAGAATAGAGTGGCAGTTAGTTATTGGATAAGGCCCTGCATTTTGGGTAGTCAGGTTTGTGAAATACAAAGCTGGAACTGTCTTAAGTTTCATGATAAAAGTGGAGTCCAAAATAACAGTAGAGTGCTGGAAGAGAACATTCTTCTCGTGCTCCAGAAGAGACAGACTCTGGAGGGAGAGTTTCAGAGGCTTCATGTGCAAGTGATTGTTCTGCAGCCGTGTTTGCTGCCTTTCAATTTTGCTTCGTCTTTGTGCATATTCCTGTGAGGACAATGAAGGAAGACAAGAATAATACCTGTACCATCATAGTCACGTGTAGGATTGAGGTATGGTATGAATCTCACAGAAGTCTGATTTACCCCATGTAAGCATCAAAAACTTCATTGTCATGAATTTCAGCTAGGCTGACAGGTGCTGGCTTACTTCCACCTTGGAAATTTAATAGTTGCAAGAAGGAAGAGGGGAACATTAATGTCCTCCTTCCTCTGCTAACCCATATTTTGTACTAATCAAGAACTTCAGTCATAGGCTGTGAGACTGAAGATGTCTTCTCCTGGCATCCCCTACTTCCCCTAGACTGACCAAAATATTCAGAAGCTTTATGAGATGACCAAAGAAAATTGAGATGCCCAGTCCTGTTGGATGGGAACTCTGTACTTGGTTGTGAAGTTAAGATGATAAACAGCAAAAGCTTTGTAGGTTCCTATTTCCTTGTACTATTTTTTTTCTTTCTTTTATACTGATTATACTTTCTTTTGTAGATGATTTATTCCTTAAAATTAGGCACTGATTGTTCTGCTGGCCAGCTGGCTAGAAAATGTATATGTTCACTGAAGATTAAGAATTAAGGAAGCAATAGTTACTTCTTCTAGTGCTGGTCATGTTCTCGAATGAACTGCAAACCATGACAAGTGCTCTGTGTTTCCAGAATTTTTATCATGGGTCATCTGTTCTATAATGCTTGTGTTTGTTTTGTTTTTAATGGGTTAACTTGCATGGGAGAAATAAACAGAAGGAACTTTGCAAATCCTGGAACTAATTCAGAATAACTAAAGAAGAAATAATAGCAGGTTTACAGGTCTGCTTTTTTTCTTCTTGTATTATCTTTAATTCTTGAGCTGTACCAATGAGTATCATCCTCTGGTAGGCTTTCTTTACTTCAGATCATGCAGGCACAGGAGTCTGTAAGGAGTTTAGATGTGAAGCTTGTTGTCTTTTAGTTCATGAGTAGATGTGGATTTATTCATCTGGTTCCTGCTTGGGTGGTTGATTGTTTTTTGTGTTCCTTTATTGGTGCCAAGTTACACAATGTGTCACTGGGATGTGCGAAAGCAAGACTGAAGGCAGGTTCCAGGACTGCTGTTAATCTTTTGTCTTGTTTGTCATCCTTTGGAGAATGGACCTAAAGGTAAGTTATGTATCTTGTGTGTATGTGATGTAGAATGTAGATCAAGGTAATTGTAGGCTCCTGTAGTGGATTAGATGCAGCATTTGGCAGCAGAATGAGAGCTCCTGGTAGTCTATATCACTGGCTGTGCCATGATTATTCCATTTTGTTGCTAGTTTCCCTGTCCCTTTCCATGTGCTCCCTCAGCTGGCCTATATTTTTATATTGGCCTGTTGGTGTAAAAATATTTCTACATTCTTAAAGGTAAGAATACCCAATGTGTGAAAAATATTTGTCTGCTGTGTCCCTTCATCTTTGTAGCCAATATCCAGAGCTTAGACTCTGCTTTCCCTTCCCAGTAAGATTCCCAGCAGGTGCACTTACTTTCCTTGTAGGCTTTTATGCTTTTTTATCTCTGCATGTTAGTAATCTTCTCGAGTTTCATACTTATAAGTATTTTCCTTCCTTTTAGGTGTTCTTTTTTTAAATATAAATTTCTACAGTAAGCTACTTCCACCAGGTAGCCTTAGTAATACCCCAGTGTATATGGTCTCTGAATTCTAATTACAGACATAGTTTAGTTCACAGAACTTCTTTGAGTCAAGCTCTACCAAACACTTCTGTCTGTAGGGGTGAGACTTTCCACATAAATCAATTTTCAGGTAAGTTTGAGTGAACTGGTACTTGATATGTGGAATGAGCTTACTGGCATTCTGGCAAAAACCTCCAGGTTGCTTATAATTAGAAAAATGTTTTTTATGTTATCAGTGTAAAACTAGATTAAATGGGAGTCTTGTGGACTCATTCTTTTATCCTCCCTAATTTCTATTATTCCTCTGCTACCTGCTGCTGTTACTCATTAACCTGCAGAGCTGTTACTATATCAAGGTATGCCCAGTTTATTCACTACCAAGTAAATAGAAATTTGGAAGATTTTTAGGCATATTCTGTAGCAATTGTTGCTAACTTTATAATGGACTAACAACAGCTGACTGACAATAGAGAAATGCTTTTCCAAATGACATGGAATTACAGAAAGACTTGCGTGAAGAATGTGAATATTGACTAATGATGTGAAATTAAGGCTGGATTAGTCTTGAATTACTAGTGTATCTTTAAGAAAGAGAGGAAGACACAAAGAGAGCTGATAACTCTTAAAATACTTAGGACTTTATTTTGAGCTTAAAGTAAGTACTTGATACCTGTTGATTACTGGAAAGGTTGTCTTAACCTTTTGAAGAAATTATATTAAAGTGTTATTAAAGAACAGTGTGTGCAGCAATGTGAAACAAAATCACACACCTTGATCAGATGCTTGAGAGCACACAAACATACTTAAAAAGTTTCTTTGTCTCCTGTGGTTCAGCATATCTGGTTGAACGAGTCTGGCCTGTGCTGGTGAATTGGAGCTACAGGATTGCCCAAGCCCAAACTGAGAATGGAAATGTGCTCTTACTGTATCTCTACTGAAAGGCTTTAAAAAAACATGGTAAAATTTAAAAGGGAGTTCTTGTTTGCACAGCTGAAAAAGGTTTTGCTTTAAGTGGAGGAATGTGCATTGCACAGTAATATGAATAATTTCCAAGGGTGGTTGTTCCCATCCATCTTAGGAACTCCTTACTAACTGAAGGGAGGATGTAAAAACGGTTAAGATAGTTACAGCAAGTTGCTTGAATTATACCTTTGCCTTAAACTGTGTGTGATGCATTGCAGCTGTAAAGAATGGTGTTGCTAACATTACTTTATTGTTGACAACAATATCATGTATTACTTATGTCATTACAGTATCCAGTGCAGAAGGATGGTTTTAAATCACCCCATCTGCACAAATGTTTTGAAGGAAAGCACATTCTGGGGCATGTGGTTTAAGTAAGGCAGATTCATTCCAAATCTCTAGAAATAATTCAGAACAAATAATGTCTGTCTGCAGACAGCATGCAGATGTGATTCCCTATGTATTCTTCCTTGACTGTTTCTTGACATTTCTTATCTATGCCCTGTGCATAATCTAACTCTTTTAATGGCATGAGGCATCACTCTGTAGTTGCAATGACAGTAATTAAATACTTGGTCAGTGAATGTTCTTTTAATACTTACATTTGCTTTTGTACTTTCCTTTGAACTAGCCAGAATTGATCATACATTGAACAACTTATTCCCAGTCCTTGATGATGTATACTGTTTGAACTTTATCTGAATAGGAAGAGCAAAATAAATTGGAAATGTAATGAACAATTTAAAATTAAGATAGGAGAGGGATATTTCACAAATTGCCTTACAACTCTGCTATAGTGTGCTGCAGTTTTTCCATGGGCATAATGGCAGGTATGGTGTTTACCCACAGTTACCTGCACTGTAACTTAGACACAGGTCAAGTACAAGTGTCTGTAAGGTAAGTGAGCAAGGTAGCAGATGTAAAAAGAATTTTCAAAATTTCTGTGTAATATTTTTTTTTAGTCTGATTACCTCATTGTTTGGGGTTTTTTCTCTATATGGGAGAAGTATGAGTTTTAAGTCTCTTTGGTTCTCAATGAAGCAGTTGCATAATGTGTGCCAGGCATGAATACAAATATAAAAAGTAGGGACCCAGATATTTTTCTTGGGGAAAGCTTTGTATATCCACGTATTTTTGTGCATTGTATCTTACTCAGAACATGTTTATGCTGAAGGATGGTGTTGCTTTCTGTATAAATAAGATAAATGCTTTTAGAGTACGTGCATCACTAAATATAAATCCTTGTTTTGATATAGCATACTCCTGTTTGGGAGGACAAATAAATGAGGTGGGTGTGAGTATGTAAGCTATTGGTGCATAAAGATGTGCTGCTACTCATTTAGCTAAGAATATTTCCATCTGGAAGTTGATGGAACTGCTAAGTGATGGCAAATCCTACCATTTACTTCAGCTGGGTGGGGGAAATCTTTCAAGAAAAAAAATAATTCTTCATGTGTGACATTTGATTTCAGTGGTGCTGACGAACAATCCTTGGTCTTTTTGTCCTTCTTTCCATAACTAACTTCCTTAAGAGAGACAATTACCTGCCTTTAATGTTATTACATTTATAACCTTAAAAATATGAATGCACCTGCTGTGGACACTGTAGTATTTTTTGCAGAAAACCTGAAATAACAGTGCTAGGCTGTGACATGCTTTATTAGCAGCGGGGTCCTTAACTCTCAGATATAGTGAAATAGTCTGGATACTAACAATTGCTTCCTTACTGATTAATTTTTAAAAGCTAACTTGCTTCTCTTTGTTTTTTGGTTTTTTTTTTTTTTTCAAAAAGAATTCCTAGTGGAGGGAAGTTAGGAATATGAAATCAGCTGCCTATTCCTTCATCTTCCCTTGAAGTTATGTTGTTTCTTAATCAAACCAGTGCATCATTCACATACATTTATCTGCTTTGCATTTATCAGCAAGAGTACGGTCAGAGCAAACTTGAGGTAGAGAAGAAATGTGAACTGTAACTTCAAGACCTTCTGTTCTTTAGCTGTATCTGAACAGCAAAGCATATGCAATTGAGATCATATTTAGGTGTTTTAAATGCCAGTTGCTGGATGTTCTTGCTCTTCTAATGATAAACATTCACTCTGACACTAAACTACACATTCTGTGCATGTTTATCTGTATAAACATCTCTGCTCAGCTTCTGCAGTTTAATTTACAAAGCTGACTTCAGCTTCTATGCAGTTCAGTCCAAGAAGATGCCTGTTCAATGTGCTGTTGTGAAGAACTTAACAGAACTACTGATAGGCATAGCAAGAAGCTTGAGTTTTGGGAGGGGCATAGAGCAGACATTCTGAAGTCTTACCAACAGAGGGAAGGTAGCAGTTTTCTGCCTGTTTAAAAAGAAAAAAAAAAAAAAGTAAGGCAAACCAAAATCCAAATTTCTATTTTTTTAAAAGGCTACATGGTGTATAGAGTGAAGTTGTCGGAAGGAACTTGCTTTGGGGCTCTTTACCAGAGCTGTGGCTGAATGCCTTGATTTTTGCAGAGTCTTTTAACAATAGGGAATAGAAGGTGCCTGCAGGCACAGTGATTTTCATCTTTGTATGGGCTGTGGGTAAAACATAAAGAGATGTTTTCAGATTATTAATAATAAAATTGCTATTGCACAGAATATTTGTTGCAATGGTATTTGGACTCAGTGGGAGCTGAAGCAATCCCATCTTCTGCTATTTGCCTTTCAGTCTGGCAAATCTAGCCAATTTGTCCTCTAAGCACCCTTGAAAGAGTAGCCTGGGAGTTAACAGGCATAATTCTACTGGGTAGCAAACACTATGGGTTAAAAATATTTGTATTATGCTCCCCTTCCTTTTTTCCTGCCTGTGTGTACACACGGTCTATAACTTCCCATATTTTATGGGTCTTTAACTTCCCATATTATTATAAAATACCTGTGTTTTTCCACTAGCAATATCAAGGCACTCCTCACTGACATGTCTCCATTTTAGAGGCTCTAAATTCCTTTCCTCTTGGGTGAGAGAATTAGTAGGTGGGTAATTGAATTCAGAATAGTTGTTTCCCACTTACATGAAATAGTTGCTCTTCATTTCTGATAAAGTTTTGTGTTCTCAAATGTCTTTGTTATTTTAACTGGAGCAGTTAATATAACTACTTCTTTAAGACAGCGCTTCTTGTGTATTGTTTACATTAAGCAAAACCTGTTTGCTTTTTCCAAGTGTTAGCCTAGTGGGACTGGAGTCCCTCTGGAGCAATAACATCTGTTTTCTAGGTCTTGTGTATTTACAGAGTGATCTCTGACTAGGTTTGCGGTTTAATGTGGTTAAATGTTGTGTTTTCCTAATCGTGGTGGGCTCAGGATGAAAGGGTGTTAAGAATTTGCCTTGGAAGGCTCAGTGAAGGTTTTGAGATTCTTGTATAAAGAAAGATGGAGTGAGTTGTGTGTATAGCTTATAAAACTTCGTGGTGTGATGTTGCGTTATTGGTATCTTAAAAATATATAAATATCAGAGTCCTTTAATATCTTTTAATTTGTAGAGCCTTGACAGACTTCCTCCTGAAGAGGTTATGCCCTTTTGCAGAAATGTAAGAGTGCTGAAACAGTTCTTTAATTCTTAATTATTTTTCTGAGCACCTTAAAGAAATAATTAATGGAATTCTGAGGCCTGAGGCTGTAAGCTGAAAATCAGTGGTTTAGCAAGTTCCACAATGAAACTAGAAAAACATATTTTTTCAGTTCTGGAGCAACATGTTGCTCTGAAATAGTAGTAAGCAGAAGACATTTTTCAGTTTAAAAAAACCCATAAACAAAACACAAGTAGATCTTAATTGCTTACACTCAGACAGGTCCTTAAAATGAATAAATAAATGAAAATAGCTTATACAAATGTCAGCATTGTCTTCTAGTTTGGACACTTAAAACAAAAATTTTGGAAGTAATAAATTACCAAGTTAAATACTTTAGCCAAGGATATGCTTTTCTTATAGTCTAAGCAGAACTGCCTTTCTGAAACCAAGATGCTCACCAAATATTCCTTGGCAGTGTCCCAAAATGTCATGCAAAGATGAGGACCTTGATCTCTTAAAATACTGCTTGTCAACTTAGATAAGTTTTTAGCCAACAAGGGCTGGAAAGTACAGAGAGAAAGAGGGGCAGACAAAAGAATAACAATGCTTGTGGAAGCAGGACTAAACCCTGCCTGATACTTGTCAGCCCACAGTTCCTGCTTTTTTTTTTTTTTTTGCCAGCAGTTGCTGACTTTTTTTTCATGTTACTGTATAATACCATTGGGATGGTCCACTCCTGGGCTGCTTTGCATCATGTTCATACACTGGAATAGGAATTTACAGCACTTCTTTGCTTTATTCTTTTCTAAGTCCTTTTCCTTATAAGAAGAGTGGAGTGGCACTTTTGATGTGATATTGGTGAAAATGTGTAGCTAGTATTTGACTGAGCAGTTGTGGCACTTGATTGCACATCAATGTAGTCTGACTTCCTCAAATGTTCCTATTGAAGCAGAGGTAGTATTAACAGTGCTTTTTGTAATTTTGGTTCATATGTATTGCCGTGGTTCTTTAACTTACCAGTCTGTGAGCTTTCTTTTTGCCTTGTGTTTCTAAAGGCATACAAATAACACTTCCAACTTCATTATTCATGTTCAGACTTGTCAGCCTGTGGTGTGAGTGAGGGTACTGTGTTCTCGTGGCCCTGTCAGACAAAGGTATGTGCGCAGGAGATATTGCAGAAAGCTTGTACAATGAAGGTATTTGCTTTTCAGACACCAAACACGTGGAAAGTAAAGCAGCCTTTGTCTGTGTATGGCAGCAGTCACCTGGCTCATGGACACCCAGGCTGAGCAGGAGCAACAAACCCTGCTGCTGCTACTGTCCACCAGAATAACACTGAGCATAAAACAGCTGAGAAGTGTGTGGGTATTTTGAACAGGAGAGGGAAGCTAGAGGGACATTTTCCACAAACCTGTAGGAGGTGAGGCTCTAAGAGTTGTGGTCTTCTGTGTTTGCCTCCATTATGGATGTTACAGAATTTCTAGAATGAAGTTATGTAAGGTTTTTGGACAGAGTTTGTACTTTATGCTGTGGATTCTGGAGGCCAGCAGTTTCTGGCTTTAAAACTCTAAACTGTGTGGGTTTTGTCTGTTTCTCTGTGGAAACCCTAAGTTCTTTCAAAATATATCTCTGTTCTGTCATTGCTAAGTCAGATGTAATAACCAGCAATGGTTACATTCTGCATGGGGAAGTATTTCCTGTCAGAGTGGGTATGGGCTTGGTGAGGAGCTGAGATGTCATGTTCTTCTGCACATGGTGATTCTTCTCTTTCACTACAACAGCTTTTCCTTCTGTCTTATGGTGTTCTCCCCCTTCCCCTGCCACCAGGAAGGGAAGGATACTTTAATGGAGGAATGTGTTGTCAGCTGCAAATAATATTGCAGCAAGAATTGTAGGGCTTTTCTACATAGGAGCTATTGAGGAGAAAAAATTATGTGGATTTAAAGCCAAATCACCCTTTGGCGATGACGTGGAGCAGATGAGATAATCAGATTTTCAAAAATTAGGTTGCCCTCCAGCTTTTCAGCTGCTTGTCATGGGTTCAGAAGAAATTGCTCAAATCCTGACCTGTAATCATCTCTTTATCAAAAGCTTCTACCAGAGCAAGGTCATTCATTGTTCTTCCTTAATTTCTGTCCTTCCTCAGGGTGCAGTTTTAATGTTTCTGTGTTCAAAAGGTCAGAAGTTACTGTCTTACTCATTATTTTGTTTAGCAATGAAGGCTTCAGCTGCTACTTGTCTAGAATGACCAGGCTAGTTGGGAACTGCTGATGAGCTGACCAAAAAAGGTTGAAAACTCCTCTTCCTAGAATTGAAGTCTTGATTTTGTTTTTTCACTTGTGTTTCATAATGGGTAAATTATGAGGTCTAAAAGAGTTTCTTAAATTATTTTTGTGCTCATTTCACTATACACAACTGAAACTTTAAATTCATTCTCCCCTTCCTTGCTAGTCTTATTGGAAGTTCTACATATTTCTTGGGTGTAATTTATTATGAAAAGGAAAATCCAGAAAGGTGGTCACTTCTATTAATATTAGTTTTAAGTTAATTTCAAAATCTGTTAGTGAAACAGCTTTGACTGGCTAACTAAAATCCCTTCTACTTAGCAGGGAATGTGAAAGTTTACAGGTTATTAGGGCATTGCCTTTTAATAAATTCCCTTGCATCACAGTCTTCTAATTTAGGCAGACTATAAAATTTTAACCTAGAGAGAATATTGACAAATAGGAGAGACCTCAACTAACAGAACTCTAAGCATCTCATCATCAATGATTAGGAGCTTGTGCCTTGTCCCCCTGTACTTGGTATTTATCTTGATTAATACAGATCAGTGCAGGGAATTTGGTAGGAAACTGTTAACATCCATATAGAGCCAATTAAAACGTTTTGTGAACAGGAACTAAATACTCAATGACATATATTTGACTTCAATTGGGTTATAGAACAAATGTAAAATGAAGGGCTTTGTTTGCCACAGTGCATGTAATGTAGTAATTTTATATTTTATACAGTTGTTATATTACATTTCTATTTGATTTGTTATTGTTTTATGTTCACTAGTCTGCACAATTATGTTACTGTTTAGTGCAAGCATTTAGAATTCTTAAGGGAGAAATCTTCAGATTCATCAACACAACTCTAACTTAAATGAAAACTTTATTTTGTAATTAAGTGTGGAGTTCCCTTCACCATGTTTTTAAAATCACTTTTAGAAAATGTTTCTGACCTTTAGAATTGTCAATGAATTTTGGGGGGTGTTTTGTGGGCTTTGTTTTGTTTCCACAATGAAATTAATAGGATTTGCTGTACCTTTTACCCAGAATACAAGGCAGGTGCCCACTAGGAAGGAGAGTTTTGTGTCAGCAATGACTCGGTGAACTTCAGTATAGAACAATACTTTTTGATAATAATAAAACACATCTCCATATGGTTTGCTGATTGTACAGATCAATTGAAAGTGTTTCTATCTTTATGATATCCCTAATTGCTGCACCCACTAGGATGTCAAAGGCTGATTGTTGGGGTTTTTTATTGGGAAAAAAAAAAGTGTAGTGTTTCTGCATGTGCCTGCAATTGCTTATTTTTTCTATTCAGTTTTCTGTAGCTGGTTTCACCTCGTGCAAAAATGAAAAATGTTATGTTTTCCTTCTTGAAACCAAATGCCTTGAGGATTTTGTTTCTTGATCTACTTCAATTACATGCTTATTATTTCACAAGAGAGAAGCAAGGATTTTATCAGTTAGTCCTGGCACATACTTGTCTGAGTGAGTCAGTGTAGGGGGATGCACCACACATTATGACCTGTAATTCTCATTCTCAGTAATTTCAAGCTGTTCTTGAGAGTACTGTATCCACACATCCCTAGCAACATGGTCACTCAGCTTTTTAATAACCTCTTTTCCATGTGATCTTAGTGGTTGCCTTCTTTTCCAGATGAGTTCTGCTTTTCATTGTTGTCGATCTAGAAGTTGTTCTAAACTCAAATAATAACAGTTAACTGGTTTTTTTTTTCCCGAATTTCTTTAGTAATTTTAATGGAAAAGTGAAAGATAACAATTTTAAAATATATTTCTCTACCTCCTGCCTGCAAAGAGGAGCTGATGGGAAAAAATGCTTCCAGGTAATAACTCAGGGCTCTGTTTTAGTTTAGTAATAATTCTCATTTAGATCTGGGCGTAACTCCAGCTGCTCAGCTGTTGTACAGAACAGATCAGTATTACCTGGTGCTGTATGCATCAGAATTCAGAGGTCCTCAGGCTGCTTTTTTGTACCCGTGGTTCTCCCAGTTTTGTGAATTATTTGTGAAGCAGTGTTCTGAGAGAACGCACTTCTGTGGGTGCGTTGTTCCTGAGAACATGGGGAGGAGATGCTGGAAGCAGAGCAAGGACTGTTCAGGAGGTACCTAAGTAGGGTTTGAAGAATGGAGAGGCATGAATGAGGGTTTTTTTTAATGGAGGAAGGAGTTTGTTTTGTCAGGAACCACTGTGCCGAGTTCAGTTCCTCAATGAGGGCTTGAGATGAAGCAGTTTTATTTGGAGAGTGTGTGGGGCTGTTACTAGCAATGCCTTTTGTCTCTCTGAAGACTTTATGATCCATCTTCTCATGGAATTTGTGGAATTTGTGCCACTTCTATGTTCAAACAGATCTCAAATCATGGGGTTTTAAGTGGTAGTTGTAATGTGACCTATGAATGTTCTTCTCAGCAAGCAGCAGCAACCCAGCTATGGACCAGGCTTGAAATGTCTGGGTTTCCAGCAGTTTTATTTATTCTTTCCTAAACAAAAGTGACTGTTGATCACTATTTAGACCTTGTGTGTGTCTGTAAATATGTATGTATATTAAAAATGCATGTGTGTATTCACATGGTGTCTCTGTCTCTTCTAAGAGTAAAACAGGTCCACAGAAGGTAGAAAATGAGCAAAGAATTAATTTTGTCAAAACTGGGAAGGATTAGATATGAAACCATGAGGAGGAGATCTAGTCCAAATACCAAATCAGAGGAGTGAACAATACAGGAGGAAGGAGAGCATGGAAGAGTAATACATTGCATTGAAGAATAGGGGTTTTCTCCTCCTTAGCACATCTAATAGCTTTTCCTCCATCCATGATCCTTACCTGCTATGAGTGGGAGTTTGGAGCCATCTGACTGAGGGAAAGGTGTCAGGAGGGAAACTTCTCTCAAATATCCAACACATAAAAGATGCAAGAACCACTTTGTTAAAGCTGTAGTTCTTGAGTGTGTGCCATTTGGTAGACAGGGGCTATACACAATATCTCATAGTGGTAGAAGGCAAATACAAAAATAGGAATGTTTTTAATACTGATTCCATCTGGCTGTGGAGGAGACATTACTTGGATTCAAGTTGAGCGTCTCTGATGTTTTTTGTCTTTAATGCCAGCTCTATGTGGCCACTGAAGCCATCCTCATTGCATTGGTGGGTGCAACTCCTCCCTACCACTGGGATCTCCAAAGGCTCTCAGCTAATCAGAGCCATGGCAACCATTCCCTGAGCGAGCAGGGAGCTTTTGGGGATTGGCTTCTGACTGCCAACGGCAGCGAGGTGCGTAGGCACGTACGCTTCGGCAGCAGCTTCACATCCATAGTCTCTGAGGTAAGTCTGAGATGTGTTTTGCAGCCTCATGTGTTAGTAGGAAATCTTACTGAGATGGTTTTGGGGGTCTCCTTGTACTGCTTTTTTCTTGCATATTAATGCATGTTTTGATTAGCAAATGAAACGTGCTACCTCCACTTAGAGCCCAAGCTAGCTTTATATTCCTGTGCAGATCTTGACCAATGTTCTGCTCCAAAACTTCCCACCTTTTCTGTGTGGAGGTTACATATTTCATCCTGCAGCCTGGTTCCATATTTGAACTGGAATCATGCATTCATTTTACTAATTTGCTCAAAATCCTTTATGGACTCTGAGCTCTTTCTGGCCATCCCCTTGTTGAGCTCCAGTGCATGTAGTGCATCCATCATGCAGTGAGCAGGAACTGGTGGGGAAGTGGTTCAATGCAGTCTTTGCAACTCCAGATACAAGAACATGGGCAGTGGGGAGTCAGGTGGACCAAGCAGCTTCCTCACATTTGATTCCAAAACAAGCTTTGGCTTCATTGGCATGGCCTCTGTGTTTTTAAGTGGTTTCTTTTATGGTCTAGCCACAGTCCCTGCAGGAATGATTCCAGACTCTGCATTGATGTGTGCAACACCTGCCCTTCCTGGGTCTGTCAGTATCTGTTAATGTCAAATTTTTCTTTATAAGAGCTCTGAGTGCATTGGCTACAAGGCCTGAATGTAGAGCTGAAGTGTGGAGTCCAGTGTAGTACCACTTGATAGTTTGTGGCTATTGTCCTGAGGTATTAATGCTATCCAAATTACTCCTGTAAAGCAGTTTATTGGTTAGGAGCATACTAATAAAAATGGCCAGCTTTGGAATAGTACCAAGCCATAGTGTACAAAAGACATTGCTGCTTATTCTCGCAATAAAGAGGATATGAGTACTTATGATACCATTTAAATTAAAATTTTAGTGGATGGTGGATTTCTTAAGCATTATTTAAAACTCAGGAAGGCTTTTGAATTTTCTCTGGGGTTTTTCTCTTTTGTTTGTTTTTTTTAACTTGCCCAAGAATCTTTTACTCTCTGAAACTTGACAAGTCAAACATGCTTGTAGAGCCTAGCATATGACATAGATTTTATACATTTTGGTCGCGTAAATAAGAAATTCATGTAAAGAACAAAGCCTGCTTGAGCAATAAAAAATCCTAAAAAACTCCCCAGCCAAAAAAAACCCAAAAAACCCCAACCCCAAGGCAACTTGTCTAAAGTCTGCTTTCTAATTCTTTAGCATATGTTTCAGTAGAGGACCATTTGAATAAAGTCTCTGTGCCTCTTTTGTTTCCCTGTATTAAAGTACAGTTTTTATTAATTTGTTGGCTTAAAATTTGATATATTTGGAGTTTATGTGCTAAGTACAAATATTTTGAGAGACAACATACATATCTGGAGAATATTTCACCACTAATTCATTATTAATCTAATTTAATGATTGACTGTAAAGAAGTTTTTTCCTGCATTTAAAGAGGGTGTGTCAGTGCTTAACCTTGTGGCATCATTGATAACATGACCATTACAAATTTACACTGAAAAATACTCTGATGTGAAGAGCTTGATTTGTGAATATGCATAAATGTAGCATGTTTTTATGTAGAAGAGAAAAGCCTTTTGAGCTCTCTAAAGGGCATAGACATTGAGATAAATCTTGAGGAGAAATATTGCTTTGCAACCAAATTATCCCTTAATCCCTAAATAATTCAGAAAGCATTTCATGTCAACAATTTTCATGTTGGCAGCTTTTTAAATTTTTTACCAAAAGTTAGGGCATGATTCTTGTAGCTGTTAAAAAACAAACTGACCATGTTATTTCAGGATAAAATTAATCTCATATGCAATTATTTTACAAATGTATTTTTCTGGGAATTGTTTTTGAAGTCTGCAGACCCCTCAAAACTTGATTTATGGTCATGTGGTTGGTTTCGGTTGAATTTTGTCAGTCTTGGAACTTTATGGATGCATTTCCTGCTATTATCAGTAACAACCTTCCTGTTAAAGTAACAATTCAGAATGAAGTAGATATAGAAAGTAAGCAAGTTATTTTCTTGGAGCTTATGAATGATGTTTTGTTAGCATCCTAATCTTTGTGAGATTTAATTGCATGGCTCTGTTCTCATGATGAGGTAGTTTATAACTGAGCTTTGAAATAATATAAGCTTTGCTAGAAAGGATATTTAATGAGATTTTGGTAGAGGAAGAGAAGATTATGAGGAGAAGATCAGATAGAGTTATTGCAGGGATAATGATATAATCACCAGCTTACCAGCACAGGAAGAAGAGTTGGTTGTCACTAAAAGGAAACATTATCTCAAGGTGAAAGAGGGATAGAAAAAGAAAAGAAGATGTGGAGTGTTTAGAATATGAAAGGAAATAACTTTTGAACATTGAGAGCATGGCATATTTTCATTCTGCACTTTTGTGGGGCAAAGAATTTTGTCAGGTTCAGCTTGAGACATTAAGTCTGTAAGAATGCAACATTTCAATATGTATTTGTATGGGAATTGAAGAGAACTGGAAATGATGAAGTACGCTATAAAAAAGATGAGTGTGTGCAGAAAACCTGACTAACCTGTCTAGTGCTCTCAAAGTATTGCTCAGGGACAAGGCAATTCATAAAGAGGAGCTTGTGCAGGAATATCTTCAGACATAAACCACAAGTATTTTTTCACAATGTGTGTCCTACACACTGCAATGACACATGTCAATAGGCAGAGCTGAATCTATTTAGGTTAACAGTTTTACGTAAAAGAAGGCAGAAGACATGAAAGTGGGAGAAAGCTGCAAAAATTAGAGTATTGCGAGGAATCTGTTCTTGATTTCAGAACCAAAGACTGCATTTGATTTGGGAGAACTGCAGTTGTTAGTATCCTGTGAGGAGTTTGGGAGACAGCAGTGGGGACCAGTGACTTACTGAATATGATGCTTAGGAGATTTATGAAGAGTTTTATCTTCTTTAAAATTTGTAACATCCCCTCCAGCTATTAACTGGTGGTGAACTGTTTGGATCCTGATTAATTTGCTTTTTTGCTGGTTTGTTTTTTCTGTTTTTTTCTTCCCCCTCCATCCAGTGGTTTTTAATTGGCAATGCGTCATACAAAGTCAGTGCTGCCAGTTCTTTCTACTTCAGTGGTGTGTTTGTTGGAGCCATCTCCTTTGGCCAGCTGTCCGATCGCTTCGGGAGGAAGAAAGTCTATCTCACAGGTAACCCCTTGACAAAATGAATGACATGAAGGTCATTGCCAATGGCCTGAAGATCTGTGGCAGCGGCCCAGTTTCTGCAGAGAGCTTGATATGCAGCTGTAAATCATGTGCTGTGATTTTGTTTGTTTTGGCATTCCAATATACTTGTGCCATAGAAGTTGAGACAACAAATCAACATCTCACTGTTCAGTCACCATTTGGATTTCTGTGAGGGGTTCTGGGTTTGTGAGTTAAGCCATAAAAGGCTTTCACTTGTGCAGTGTTGTGCTCTTGGGATCTCTGCAAGTTGCAATTAGTATTTTTAGTAGTTTTGTAACAGCATTCTTACATGTATAACCTGTTAGGAATTTGTTGCACCTTTTATCCCCTGTCTGCATGATTTAATTTTTATATATTTGTGATCCTCATACTGTTTTGAAGCTCATAAGCTTTCTAACTGTCCCTGAAGCAAACATTTGAAACTGCATGTTTTGTGTATGTATAAATTTGTGTGTCAATGCATGAGCATGTAGAGTTTAAAGAAATGTTTTATGCTTTTTATTTTGCTTTGAAGGAACAGCACTTGTTCAAAGCACAAAAAGGTGGGCTTGCTCTGCATACAAACCCACCATGTATTGTCCCCTGGCAATGTTTCTCTTCTCTGGTTTCTATACACTGGTCTCTAAAAATGAGTAGAGATACTTGGTCATATATTTAATCTGTGTCTTCTGTAGATCAGGGGTAAATATAAAACCATCTTTAACAGGAGTCAGTCAATGGTTCTGAGTGTATAAAAATATTGTCTGCTATGAACTGAATTTAAAGGTTCAAACTGCAAACTATGCATCAGAAAACCACTCCTGTGTCCCCTCCTTTTTGATACTGACTCTATGTATTTAAATTTCTTTCCAAACCTGTGGTGGTGGTGTTGACTATGATGGCTTAGGACAGACACCAGTGGGCATCAAGTAAAGATACCAGTAATCGCTTCTGTTTCTTTAGGCGCCCTTCTAAAATGAAACTTTTTGCTTTATTTTCCAGGTCTTGCACTTGACATCTTGTTTGCCATTGCAAACGGATTCTCACCCTCGTATGAATTCTTTGTGGTTTCCCGATTCTTAGTAGGGGTGATGAATGGTGGGATGTCACTGGTAGCCTTTGTTCTACTGAATGAGTGTTTGGGTACAGCCTACTGGGCATTAGCAGGTAAGCTGCCTTTATTGTCAGAATTCACAGATTTCAATCTCACACACCACTTGAGGCACACAAAGCAGTTGCAATTTTAGCTCCACTTGAGCATATCTGTGATCACAGTCTTTGAACTCTGCTTGTTCAGTATGAACCTTGGACAAGCAGGGTAGATGACTTGGGGCCATTGAGACCTCTGCACCACTCAAGTTGACAAAAGATCCAGCTGAGACCTCTCCCATGAATCTTACCAGCTAAATACTCCTCCAAGGTTCGTCACAACTGAGCTCTACTAATCAGAATGTTGGACTCTGCTAAACAGAGCCAAGTGTCTGTATGTAAAATATAGATTCTTTCCTTCCTGGCAGTTCTTAAAAAGAAATCAAAAGTGTTTTTATATCATAGGAGGATGAGAAAACTGTTGCTTATATATTATTAAAAAACGTTGTACCATGTAGTAATTACCCTTAGGATTTAGAAGATACAGACACACTTAACTGTCTTGATTTCTAGTGTTGGACCTTTCCTTCAGAAATGTGTGTAACCTGTACTGCTACTGATGCCTTGTCAAGGCTGACCTAGAACAGAGGCTAGATGGAGTTAAAGAATAAAGTAGATATTTATTAATAGGCCTCAGTGAATGCACTTTGGGCAGTACAAGAGCCCAGCCAGTGCTACACCCAAGATGAACCAAAATGGTCACAAAAATGCACAACTGGTCACGGGGTCTCTCACTTTTATAAGTTCTGATACATCTGCATCAGAACTTGCAGCTTTATAGCTTTAGCTTATGAAGTCCCATCCTTTTTGTTTTTCTCTCTTCAGTTCATGTTGTTTATGCTCCTGGGTCTGAAATTTGGATCAGTTGTCCTTGGTCCCAAGCTAGAAAAGGAATTGTTTTTTCTAGCTATTCTGTGAAGAGCGCTTACCATCCCTTAATATGAAGTTGAACTGCACACTAAAGCAGTACAGAATCTGAAAAATTTGAAAGCTAAAACTTAAGGCATCACTGCAGCTCCAGGACCTGACTTAGAAAGCCCAAGAAGTGCTGTGCTGAGACTGTTTTAAAATAGGGTGTCTTACAAATCATTGAAACCACAAATGAATACTACATATTCCTAAAACTACCAGTTTTTCAATGTTTTGTAGTATTTATTTTTACACATAGAAAGGTGCATACTTATGCTGCATACATACCAATACTTATATTTGGAATTAGAAGACTTCATTGTTCGCAGGGCTTTGTTGGGTGTGGAATATGTAGAAGAACACTTTTGGGGCTTTTATTGATCTTTGCAATTAGATATAATACTTCTGCTCTACATGAGTGAAGGACAGGGTATTCTTTGGTCAAAGAGCTGTGGTTCTGCCTGAATTGCTGAATGATTTTTTGCTGGTGAAGAGTTAGTTCTTGTCTGATGCCATTTGTTGTGATTTACTAATGTTTCTAACAGAAGTGATAATATGTTGTTTTTAATTGTATGTTAGGTTCTATTGGTGGCTTGTTCTTTGCTGTTGGAATTGCCCAGTATGCTTTATTAGGGTATTTCATCCGTTCCTGGAGGACTCTGGCTGTTGTGGTTAATCTGGAAGGAACAGTCGTCTTTCTCCTCTCTCTGTAAGTTGTTCAAACTGAGTTTCACAAAGAAAGATGTCCAAAAAAAAAACCAACAAACAGGGTACCCAAACTATTAGTCAAGTTGCCTTTCTAGGATGGCATGAAATGGTGTAAATAAGGTATTTCTCCCAACTTGTACACGCTCTCCCCCGACATGGTCTGTGCTTTCTTTGAAAGTAGTGCTGCAATGTCTGAGCCTGTAAGTCTGCACTGTACTATGTGTACAGTATTACTGTAGATGGAAGCCGTCTCCAGGGTGGAAGAGAAGCACATCCTGTTCTTTAGCTGGTGTAGGTAGACGACTGAACTAGTGTGCTATGAGGCACTATGAGTACATGATAAAAGATACAGGAATGGTTTCATATTTATGTGATAACATGATGCTTCTCTTGGGTTTACATAGAGGGAACAGCATCAAAATTGCTTGCCTGTCCAGTCCTAAAACTGACATGCAAAAGAAAAAATGGGCAGCTCCCTTTCATTTTTCAAATGTGATCTTTTTTTGGAGATAGTAGGGGCTTTGTGAATTTCAGCACTAAAAGCTCTGTGATGCAATGTGGTCTTATTTGCTTACATGCTTTCTGATATCTAAATCTCAGTAAATAAAAGAGCAAAATTACTTTAGCTGCTGTTTAAACTAGAGGTCTTTTCCTTTCCAAGGTCTATTTCACTTCAGTAACTCCTTGAATAAAGTTTTGCTCCTCAAAAAATCGACACAACCCTTTCAAAGGAAGCATCAGAACTCAGGAAAGGGTCCTTGAGGCTGTTCATGAGGTGAAAGGCAGAAATGACACTTTGGGCATTTCAAAACTTTGCAGTGATAGGCACCCTTGGGAAAAAATTAACTTTCAGATTGGTAGGTAGAATTTTTGAAGTGAGTTATGCCTCTGATTTCAGAGCTGTGCTCAGAGGCCTAAGTTTTCTGTAAGAAAAGGTTTTTTTAAAATTCCTAATTTCCCACTGCCTCCCTCCCACATTGCTTAAAAATTACTCAATGTAGAAAATACTATCACATTTTTATCCTGAGCAAGAAAATATGTTCCTTTCTAAACTCTTTTTTTTTTTTGTAAAAACATAGAATCACATTATTTTAAACTCAGGAAAAATATAATTTTTGGTCTGAGGCAAAAATCTTAGAAAGCTTCTGACCAAAGGCTAAAGTTTAAATTAGTTCTGGAAACCTGAAAATAGTAGAAGATGTGTGTTGTAGACATTGTTGGAGTTACAGACCTGTCAAGTGAGGAACATGACCTTTGCACAGTTTCTGCCTTTTTGTCTGCAGGAGAGAATTTGGCAAAAAGCTGAAAAATAAGAAGCTGAAGTTGGTCTTGTAAAAAATGTAAAATGGAACTAGTGGCTCTTACAAAAGCATCCTGTGTTACTTGTAGTAATGTGTGCCTCCTTAATTCTGAATTCTCCAAAGACAGAATCCTAATCATACTGTAGCTTGTAATGTCCTTTCTATGTGTGTATATATGTATACATGCCGTGCAATTTCTTGTTATCTAAATTACGTACAGCTTACGTTTCCTTTCAGCATGCTTTGTTTCTGTTTCAGTGCATGAATTTTATACCTGAAGGGTTGTTTGAAAACTCTTTATTACACTGAAGTGCATTTCAGCCTTATTCCTTTAGACAAGTCCAGCCTCACAGAGAAGAGAACCCCTAAAGGTGTCTGTGTGTGTGTGTTTCAGATTCATTCCCGAGTCCCCCCGCTGGCTCTATTCCCAGGGCCGTCTGAACAAGGCAGAAGATGCCCTCTACCTCATTGCAAAGAGGAACCGCAAGCAGAAATGCACTTTTTCATTGAAACTGCCAGCAGAGAGGAGCTCCAGAGAGGCTGGCAGCTTTCTGGACCTGTTCCGATACAGGATTCTCCTGGGACGCACCTTGATCATGATGTTCACCTGGTACTGGAAACACTTTGTGGACCCAGCTGTGCTACTGCGACCTCTTTAAGTCTTAGAGAGAGTGTGGTGTTGAGAATTGCCTCATCCTACAGATTGTTAGGGACACTGTACCTAAAAAGGATCCTTTCTAGTATTTAAGTATCTGTTACAGTATTGCCTTAATACATTTCTAGCAAAAAGCCATTTTTTCAGTCCATTTCTGAGGTATTTTATCTCTTTATAGCTCTCTTGTGTTTTGAGTCTCAAAATAGTTGAGAACTGCCCCTTTTGTTCTGACCTACAAGGCTGCTGAGATTAGTCTCAGTGTCCTTCTCTTAGGCCCAGAGCTGTCAGTATCTCTTCACATGGATTATTCCTTGTTTTGTTTGTAAGAAGCCCATTAGCAGGTGGGTGGCCTACCTTGTCTAATGAGTAGACATTGTAGGCAACAGTTCTTAAGAGAAAGTGCTGGCTGTTGCTGCAGTGAGGGGCAGGAGCCCGTGATGCTCCCTCTAGTTATTAGCAAAAATTTAACGCCAAAAGTGCCTGTTTTTTTTTCAGATACCTCGCTTAGCCCTGAGGTCTTTCATTGCTTCTTTAAAAAAACCTTGTGTGACATAGTATGGAGGTCCTTGAGCATTACTGCTCATGTAGTTGCTTTTATAATGCATATATTTGGGAAAGATGTATCAATTAAGAATAAAACAAATGGTTTTGTCAGCATACAGCACTGAGCTGTTTTCATGTTGCTTTTCCAAGTGCTTACTGCAGAATAAATAGTTGATAATTCTGTTCCTTAAATGAGAATTGTTGATTTGCTGCAGAATGAATTAGTGACTAGTTTCTTTCCTCTCTGTAAAGACAACTCCCTTTAGAGGAGTTGACATGACAATGGGGTTACAAAAGAAAAGTTAAACTGAGTTGGAGAATGAATTAATAAAATGGAACCAGGATGTAGAAATTAAAAGAAAGTTGAAGTGTTGTTTGAATTGCTTGAGGAACTTGGTTTAGACACAACTGGAAAAAGTGTGGATGAATGTTTTTATCAGGTTACACTAAAGGGACAAGGACATTTCTAAAGTTAAATAATATAGTCATGATTGTATTTTAACTTTATAGTGGTTTGTGCACATTGTTCCTAAGTGTAGTCTCAAGTTTTACTCAGTAGAAAGTCAGGAATTGGGTCTTTGCTGGCACAAAGTGGTTTATTTGCCTAGAAGGCATCATACACTTACAGGGAAACATTTTAGACTTATTTGCTGAAACACTAAATATAGTTTATAGTGTATTGTGCCGGACTAGTGCTTTGATTTGGCAGGCAAAGTGTCAGCTCTGATTTTATGGTTTTTTTTTCTCCTGTCTTTTGCAGGTTTGTGTGCAGCTTGGTTTACTACGGTCTTACGCTTAATGTGGGTGACTTAGGCGGAAGCATTTATGCCAGTTTAGCCCTGTCAGGCTTGATAGAAATCCCAGCATACCCAATCTGTATTTATTTGATTAACCAAAAATGGTAAGTATGGAATTTATTAACCCATTCAGGATTTCCTTGTAACTTTTCTCAGAGATAGGTTTTCTGTGTATCACACCTCCTATAGCTTGTTGTGTGGGGCTTCCTGCTTCAATGTGAAAGTGGCATTGATATATGTCTCTTTCAAATAGCAGTTTAACTTGTTTTCAGTCGCTTACCTCATGGTGAGCCATCCCTCTGGCTTGGGTGGGGTTGATGTAGCTGTGCTGTCTCCAGGCTAACACTAGATAGCGTCCTTCCCACCGCTGCCCCGTGATCCCATCCTCGCTTCTGGGACAGAGCTATCCCCACTCCACTCTGCTCAGGCCATCATGTGGTCTCAGGACCTGCAATAATAGTGCTACTGTGAGAGCAGAGCAGATATTCAGCCTTTTCCTGAGCCACGATGCTCTGGACAATGTGTCTCATTTTTTGTAGACTTACCTCCCAGTCTCTGTTCTGTGTCTCCTGAGGAGGTTTATAAATGTCACACACAGCGGGAAGCAACCCCAAGTCCTAGAAATTTTCAGTTGCTGTATAAAGTTGGTGCTCATTTTGTTAAGTGTGCAGGAGAAGCTTGTTTAAAAACAGTATGAGACGAAGTGTTGGTGGAAGGTGGAATTCAGAATTCCCAGCTGCAAAGAGTCAGTGTGACTTCAGAGGGTTCATTACTCTGCAACCCACAAACTTAATGCAGAATACAAACCTTTGTTATCTTTGTGTATCAGGTTTGGTCGGAAACGAACGCTGGGTGCATTTCTGTTCCTGGGAGGATTGGCTTGTCTTATTGTCATGTTTCTGCCTAAGAAGAGAGGTAAGTAGTTTTTTGTTTCTGAAGTATATGATAAGAACTGGTAAAAGCAGCATCCTACAGCATAACAATTTGATGGCTGCTGGAAGATTAGGCTCATACCACATGTGAGTCTCAGTTTTTGAAGCCAGAGAAGCCAACTCATTAGAAAAAAAGAATAAGCATTAGCCTCCGTAAGACCTTAGAGAAAACTTGTTAGTAAGGTTTGGATTTGATTTTTTTTGCCTTTGGATTCTGCCCTTCTGTTCAGGTCAGTTGCTCCTTTCCAGTGTTTTTGACCTCATCCCAATGAATGATACTTCTGGTATCTCCAATAGGTAGATGATAGGCTAGTGTAAGTAGTACCCATGCAACTTGGATATATCTCTGAGTGGAAGATCAATGTCAGAAAATCTGAAGAACAGAGTGATGGAGCAAGTTTCCATCTTTCCTACACTGCTCTATAATATTCAAAAGTAGTGTGGTTGTGGTAATAGTAATGTGGCTACACAACTTACAGCTCAGGAGAGCATTCTAATAAACTTCTGAATTGGGATGTCTTTAAGAAATGTAAAATTAAACATCTTTTGTGTAAAGATGCACTATGTTAGTTTTCAGATTACATAGCAGTTTTTCTTTTTAAAACCGCATAGGTAAATTCACCTTGCTTGTAAAATCTATGGATGTATATTACCTTTCATAAAGTAAAAGAATGTTTCAAATGCTTGAAGAGTGATTCAAGAAATTAAACATCTATGACAGAGTACAGAATTTGCTCTAGATGACATTAGGTCTAATAGGTAAAGCTTTTTTAAAGGGACAACACTCAAGTTTTCAGAATTATTTCGTGTGCTTGAGCATGGACATGTGGAAATACTCTGGTTTGGCTGCTACCAGTCACCAAGTATTTTTTTCATGTCATTCCAAACCTAAGATGTGAAAAGAGAGGATGAAACTGTGAGACCTTAGGAAATCAGCTGTGTACTGAACTGCAAGCCAGGCAAAGGTGATGTGCCTGGGGAAGTTAAAGGGCTCACTGGCCAGCAGCAAGTACCTGTCTTCACTGGGCATGAGCTCTGACTTGCCTGTTAAAAGCAAATAGGCACTGGCTGTTCTAACAAACTAAGTTGGATGGAAAATTTAGTGTGATTCTTCACAGCATCTTCCTATCAAAGTAATAATGTTAGAAGAATATTATTGTGCTATGGAAATTACAATGAATAAGACTCCTGTTAAAAAAAATATGCTCACTTTTGGAAAATGTATCTGTTATACTCTTCCTCAACTTTCTGATAGAACTAATTTAGTATTTAATGGTAGACTGAAAATACTGAGTTGTAGCTTCAGCTTTTAGATTCTTCTCTAGATTCCTTTTCACACCACACTATTGTGTGATTGAAATGATTAGAGGTGTATTGGAGTGCTCAAAAGCCTTACAAGGGTCACATTTTCTCTCAGATACTGGAGTGTTTGCAGTGGTGAATAGTCGCTCTCTGTCTTTGCTGGGAAAACTGACAATCAGTGCTGCATTTAATATTGTCTACATCTACACATCAGAACTCTATCCCACAGTCATAAGGTAACACAAGTTAATTTTAAGTCTTCATTTTTCTAGTTCTCTTACATTATCATCTTTTATTTCTTACTTTTTCTATTAACTATAGTTTTTAATTTGATTTTTTTAAATTACATACAATGGTTAGATGTAGTTATACATTTGAAATTTTTCCTTTTTCATCTTCTCTCTCCATCTTCCATCAAGTTTGCAGTGTTCTCTTCAGACTAACCATATTTTTATGTGACAGTTAAATAGTTCTTTAGCTGCTTGGCCTGCTTACAACTCCCCTTCTACTAATGAGGATAACTATAGCACTGCAGATAGTTCTCTTAATGAGTGCTTTATAAAACCAGACAACTCTGTCATCATATGTGCTTAACCAGGAACGTTGAAGATGACTGGTCAATAAACTTTCTAGAAGTAACTTGGTGCTTCACAGGCTGTGTATGGGCAATGGTAGGGGCAGAAGCACCCCCTGCTTGTGCTGACAGAGAAGACAGAAGTTTCTGCCATACGGGTGCATGTGATGGTCAGCCACTATACTGAAACTAGTGAAACTATACTGTGGTGTTTTTCATGAGTGGGTAAATCTGATGATGAGTAGGATTTGAATAAATGAGTTCAGCCAGAATTTCAAACACAGGCAAGATGCATGAGCTGAAATCACACTTGTTTTGCCTATGTGTGTGTAAAAATTCTGACTGTAAAGGGGATTTTTGCTCGATTTTAATCGCAAAAAACATGTTTCATTCCTGTCTTGGGATGCTTTCAGTTACACTTGACTTTTCTTTGCCAGTTAATGTGCTCAGGGTCATGACTGATGAGTCTTTTTCCTTGCTCAGTAAAACTTTTCAAAACATTAATAATTTTTGGTTTTTCTTCATAGGAATGTTGGAATGGGTGCCTGCTCCATGTTCTCCCGTGTTGGTGGAATCATTGCGCCTTTTGTCCCTTCATTGGTTTGTCTGAACTTCTGTTACGTATATTTTTGTTTTGTGGCTCTGGTGTATCAGAGGCATATGGAGATGGGAATATTTGGGATAAATTTCATTTATAAATTAAGGTGCATAAATTGCTGATCTTAACAGTATCATGGTAGGCCAAAAGCATTGCAGTATCTTCTGTGTGTTTAGACAAGACCTCAGCATTATTTAATTTAGAAGGTATTTTAGCTCTGTAGGAATTGTGGACCTTAAAATATAATAATCTAGTGGACCTTAAAATATAATAATTTTAAATCACCAAGATGGTGATACCAAATTTTAAACCCTGCACAACCAATAGTTGAAGACCCACATGGTTTAAAGAACTACTGCATCAAAATTAGGCATATGGGCTTAGTAACTCATGTTTTCGAGAAAAAGTTTGTTTTAATGTCAGTGGACTTCATTAAATATCCATGGGTTATAAGTATCAGCAAAGCAGTTAATCTTTCAGTAAATGAAGTTGATGTGGAGATCTGATACACCCTCAAGGCAAAGAAAGATTCTGAAGAACAAAACAGGGGGATGACACCATTACTTTCCTGTGCTTAAAGTGTTACATGTATGCAGGTAAAAAGTGTGCCAGTTTTTCCCAGCTGTTTGCTGAGGCCCAGTGACAATTCCTTTAATGTGATGGATTTCATCTCAGGTAATTTTTCTCTCTGCCATTTGCCATTTTACATGTGAGGCAGAAGGTTAGGAAAAGGGCAGGTGAGCACAGGGAGCCTTTTAATCTGCAGAACGAAGCACTGGGCAGGTGCGAGTGTGAGCACCTCTAGGGAGTAATAGGCAAAGCCAAGACTGCTGCCAATCTACCAGGTGGATTTAATAGGCAGCTTTTATGTAGCAGTAGGGGCATTCATTATATTGTGTCTGCCAGAGATTTGATACTGCATGAGACACAAATCTTGGATCATAATGTTTGAAGGGGTTTCATAAAAATCAAAGTAGTTCTGGTTACATAACAAATTAACTCTTATTTGAGAAAATAATAATTTTTGAGCTTCATAATTTCTTCCAGTATTTTAAAGAATTTTCAGTGTCTGGAGATCTCAAAATAATAAAAATAGGGGAAGTTAACTGCTGAGATAAGAGATGAAATTTTGGTCTTATATTTGATCACAGCTTGTTATTTTTCTCAGTTTAGAATTGCTCTCTACCAATGTGAGTTTTTGAAACAAACAGCTAAACTCTCCATGTTTTGAAATAAGCCTCATTTACTGTGAGAACAGTGACAGGAATCAGAAGAGGAGCATAAACTTTGCTTATGCTGTCACAGGTGATGCCCGGAATGCCAAAGCTCAGCTGAAGTTAAAACTAAAAATGAGCATAAATAGGAATTCTGTCAGCTAAAAGAAATAAGCCTGTTGATGAATGGGATGGGCATCCTGTTGGTAGGTGACATGGAATGAGCTGAAATACTTGTGCTTCAGTCTGGAGAGACAAAGCTTCTCCACAGTACTCTGCCTATTAGCACAGCTGAGGAAGCAGAAGGCCAGCAAACAGTAGGAGGAGCAATAGGTTCAAGAACACTTAGAGCTGAAAGCTTTCCATTCCATGGGGTAAGAGTCCATGAGAATGGTTGTGATAGTGGGGCAAGTGTTCATCATCTGTGATAAACCACGATTGCAGTGAAGGATCGCTGGTAGCTGTGGGAGGTAAAAAGCCAATCCTGTGTGTCTCTTCAATATCAGAAAGTGGAAAGTATTACAGGCTGAGCACCTCTAACTCAGTCTGTGGGAGGATTGAGACATGACCTCCCAGAATCTGTTTATAAGCATGTGAAGGCAAGGAAGGTAATCAGGATCAGTGAACATGGATTTATTAAGGACAATTCCTTTTCAGACAGCTTGATTTAATAGTCAGCCATTTCATCATGGAAGACAATATGGATGGGCAAAGGGAGGAGAGCAGAGAAGGCTTTTGACACTATCCCATGTTGTTAGCATATGTTTATCACAAGTTTTGGCTTGGGGGTTAGATAAGAAATTTGGAAAATAATGATCTTGAGAGGCTTAATGCAGTCTGAAACAATCTACTTGGAGAGGAAATTGCCATCCTTGGAGTTTTTTATGTGAAGCAGTGATTGACCTTATCTAATTGATACTATAGTTGTGCTTAGAGTAGGTGGTTGGCCAAGATGACCTCAAGAGATCTCCAGTCAGCACTTCTGTGTTTCTGGGGTATCTATTCCCTTCTACAAAAGAATGTTACATTTGTTAAAAAGTATGTATGTTAGAGGCAAGAACTGAGTTCAAATTCAGCAGGCATTTCTTTTAAAGTTCATGACAAAAATCTGTGGGGTTCTAATAGTATTGACAAGATACGATTGACAATACTAGTAAGAAAGCCAAACAAACAAAAAAACCCACAACAGAAGGATTGGTGAATTTGTGGTAAATATGAACACAATCACTGCCAGTGGGAATGGTTGTAAAGGCTAGGTCCTTTAATAATGCAACATGAACTACAAGGAACCAATCTCAACTTAACTCTGTTATTTTTTTCCAGAAATCTGTACAGTGGTCTCTGCCTTACATTGTGTTTGGAGCAGCTGGTCTGTTGTCTGGACTCTTAAGCTTATTGCTGCCAGAGACCTTAAACAGCCCCTTGCTAGAAACTATTTCAGACCTGCCGGTGTGCTCCTACTGGAGGCTGGGTGATGAAGCCATGTCACTGCAAGCCCTAGATGGCTCACAGGTATACTGATTTTTTTTCCTAGTACTTTTCTGTTGTGTTTATTTCAGCTGTCAACTTGAATCTGCCACTCTAAATAGATTAGGATAATGATTTTTGGCCTGTGGAGGATAGGCCCCAAGGAGAAGATAGTGTAGCAACCCTATCATCATGTCTGAAATGTTTTCTGGAAATGCAGGCTGAAACATAGCTGGATTAATTCATCCCTTCAAGGCCACAAGCTTACAGCATTTCCCTTTGGGATAAAGTGATGTCTGTACATCTCTGATCTCTAAGACTGATTGCTAGTGTGCTTCAGCCAAAGCTGGACACTGGAGCTTGAGAAGCCCAAGATGGTAACAAAATCAGAAGCCTGTTTGTGAACGGCTGCTCTCAAAGGCAGCACACGACTTCTGACTTGCCCAGTCTGTTCTAGACAGGCTCTGAATGAGTTAAAGCCAGACTAACCTCTGAGGTCTCTCCCACTATTGCCTTTGGGAAATAAGATTCATTGAAAACATTGGAACTACAGAACTCCCAGGTATAAGCATAAATAAATGTGGCAGCACGATATTTTTCAATGAGGTTTCCTTGAATTGTGTTTTTCAGATCACTTTGTTTTGTTAAACTCCTGGACACCTCTCTGGGTGTCTGTATCTTCCACTCACATGGAGGTGTTTTTGACATGGTTAATTCTCTGTGAATGAAGTGAGATTAGAAAGAAGCTAGAGAGCTGGGAGTGGGTGTTTGAATCTGGGTAAAGTTTTAAAGTTTAAATCCTGGTCCCAAAACTTTAAGTATGGAGGGACTTACAGAAATAGAATAAGTGGTCAGAAGACTTGAAGGGAAACTCGTAACAAACAATGTTAGTTGCCCTATTAGGCTGAGATGAGTCAGGATCCTTTTAACACCTTTACTTTCATTTGAATAGTTGTTGGTCAACCATTCTGACATTCACAGGTAGTTATATTTATTTTCACAGAAATCAAGTACTTCTAGAACAGGACCATTTGCTTCCTATCAGAAGTTTCAATAGATTGCCTTGTTTGCCAACTTTAGCTGTAATAGTTCTTGATAGGACAGCACAGTTTAGTGACAAAGTTTTGAAGAAAGGCTGAAAAAAGCAGCCCTGTAACTGTTAATTTTATACTTTATGTACTTTACATGCTTATTTTATAAACATTTTCAAACATAATGGATAATGTGTTGTGGCACCACATTCTTGCTGACTACACAAATCCATCATATACGTTTACATCAGCTGTTATTTTGGTAATTACATGATTATTAGGTCTTAATTGTGCAGATGGTTTACCAACGAAAGCAATTTTTGTAAGCAGTGCAGGTGTTCCAGCTTACAGGTGGGAAGTCACATTTTAATTTTTTTTCTTTAACCAACTACAGTCAGTATTGAAATAAGTGGAAGTTGATTTGTTCACTGAAACAAGACTGTGGTATGCTTGCCTACCTTGTTTTGCATAAGAATGTACTGTAGTAAGCTAGCCCAACTTGTTTTGCATAAGATAGTGGCTAAGAATGTACTGGTCTGTCTTTGAAATGCTTACTTGCTTACAAGGTGATAAAGAGGTTGAGATTAAAGTCCTGGGTATGTTTATCTGGTTTGTTTGCTTGTAAAAACCGTATCTTAAAAGAAGAAACTTAAAAGCTATCACATGAATACCCCAGTAACCACCAGGAGGGAACGACCCCCTATCAACAAGACGCAGACTACATCTGGAGAGTCACGTCCGCAAGGAGAAGGGGGGTATAAAAGGAAGGTTGGGACAGAACATTTTTGCGTGCCGTTGGTGGGGCGGAGACCCCCCGGCCGCCCAGCGCTGCATTTACCCGTACTGCTTGCTTGCTAAATTAATAAAATCTCTTTAACTGGAAAATGACACAAATTGGTCCTGTGTCGTAACTTATAACAAGTATTACCCTTTGAGGTGACAAGTATTGTCTGTTAGTAATCCCACAAATTGGTTAGCTTATGTCCTCTCAGGTTTAAATCCTTGCTTGTCCTTCTGTAGGCTTAAAAATTCCAACCTGAACAGGACCCACAAAGGGGGGTGTTGTTCCAAATGGTTTTCAGGAACATTTTGCCCAGATGGATTAAAATTACTGAATCTAAATGAAAAAGTCATTGGTTCAGGCCTTAACTAATCCTGTAACTTCAGTGAAGTTATATCTGGAATGCATTAGGGATTTAATTTAAAGCTCACAAAGAAAGTGCTGATAAAATGGAAAGCTGTTAAACATTAACCCTATTTGACAAGGCCATGAGAGGTCTTATGAAGCTGTTGTGAGAAAGATTTAGAATTTATTTGGCATACCCTGAATTCCCCCTGTGGAATCCATTGTCCTTTTGTACCATTTTCAAGATAACATGTATTCTGATTGCCCAGAATGGAGGTTTTGTTCCTGTTAACATACATGAATGCGATACTCAAGTTGGACAGCATGCAGTGATAGCCTGACTTTCCTCAAATAGTTTTAGAAGTCTAGGGAAAAAAAAAAGCCTAACATGATTCCCTTTACATCTTCTGACAGGTCGTAGTGCTCAAACTGCTTGAAATTCCTTTGCAGTTAACACGCATTGCTGTAGAAAAGCTCCTCTGAAGGGAGATCTAAAGCTACAGATTTTGCTTGCATGGTACTGTCAGTCAGGAGCACTATTTCCATTTCTCTATTTTTCTCCCTCTCTCTCACTTTTCTTAGCATTAGACTAGGCAAGCAGAGGTCTTAGGATGGATGCAAGCATATTGGGAAAAAATCCTCAAAAATTAGATGGAGTTTATATTAGCAGGAGAACCTTTTTAACTGGAATAATTTGTGTCAGTTACATGGAAAAATGCTACACTGGCCAAATAAAATCAACTAGCTGTAATAGCTGACTTTATTTGGGGTATGTGTATAAATTATGTTCTGAAAAGGATTCTGCCTGGAGTTGGTATGCCTATAATAGGGATTTTACCTTCTGAACATACAGCATGGTAATGATTTTCCCTTTTCCGTAACACATTCAGTATTGCAGGGGGATCTCTTTAATTCAACTTGCCCAATGAAATGCCTGTGCTACCCAAGGAAAAGTATTAATTCTGGATGGAGAAGCTTTACCTAAACAAGTAATATGTGTGTTCTGAGCTGTGGTGAGCTACTGTGTTTCCAGTAGCTCTCCACAGAGTAGGAATTAGACTAAATTTAAGAAAGTTTAGTAGATTACCACTTCATAACCACTCTAGCCAGTGTCTCCTGCATATATTGTCTAGGGTACTGGTGGAGCAGAGAAACTCCATCCACTACAACATCATGTCTTTTAAAGATACTTGGAGGAACCAAGGATTTGAACCTGAATTCACATGTCTTCTACAAAGTTTTAATACAGTGGTTTGACCTGTGTTTTCTTACCTTTTCTATACCAGCATTCCATAGAAGTGTAATGGTTCATCCTCTTTATGTTGAGATTTATTTAGTGGCTTCAGTCTAACTAACTACTTCCTTTTTGCTTCTAGTCTGGAGACAAAGACAGCTCTACAGGGAGTGGAAGTGAAGATGAGGAGTTCTATGATGCTGATGAAGAGACTCACATGATCAAGTAACGAAAAGAAGAAACACTGGCCTATTTTTTTGCCTCTTCTGCCCAGTCAGTCCAGCTGTATGACAAGTACTGGGGACCTTGCTTGCCAGGCAATGTAATTGGGCAAGTGCCTGTGTTTTTCCCTACTTGGGGAGGAATTTGAGTACTGTTCGGACTGATGACACCACTGATGCTCTCCATACGAAGCAGCCATTCCAATTCTTGTGGTTCAGAATGACAGTGCGTGGATTGCATTTGAAGCCAGGTGAGACAGCAAGAGTGGGATGATGTATTTCAGAAGCCCAGGAAATAACCTAGGCTTAGACAGATTTGGACAGATCATCAGTGCATATGTTAGTATTTATTTTCAAGGTGGTGGATTTTATTTCAGTACAAATTGGTAAACTTCTAAACAACTACTGTATTTTTCCACAAGGGGGAAAGTGGTTGGAGAATGTGCTGTGTGCTACTCCAGTGGGAACAAATTGCTGAAATTGTATGTTAAAATGGCTTTTGCATAGTCAGTAGAGGAGAGGCAGCTGTGAACAAAAGGTTTCTCTGTGTGCACACCTGTGCAGAGTTACAGGTGCAGCTGGTTAGTCATGAGCTGGGCTTTACCTTAGTGATAATGAAAGGCTGTCAGGAAGGACTACACAAAAGAGCAGCCACAAAGCCTGCGGACATAAGGAACATTACTGACTTTTTTCCTTCTTTTCATAAACAAAGCTTTGTCTTGATCTGTCTTGTGCATATGTTCCCCACATCTCAGCATGGCTGTTTATAGCTTTGCTTACTTTTACCTTGTCCTTACTTTGCCATAACTATTGAAGCTCAGCAACTTCTCTGTGGAGTGAAATAATTCTGTGATGGATATCATTTCCTGGGTGCGACAAAGGTGAGGTATTTCTCACATACTGTGTGTGTGGTGTGATAGAATGTACAGCTTGCTTTTGTGGACCTATTTGGGTCTTTGTTTCTGGAAAAGGCTTAACTCTGAAGTGGTAAGAGGAACTGTGCGGTGCTGTTATATTTTGGGTGCTATTTTCAGGAAGTTGCTAGTGTTTGTTATAAAATCTTTTGTGTAGCTAAGGTTTTCATTTTAAAAAGTCAGCAAATCTCTTTGGACCTTTTTGGTTACTTGATGTTTTTTAACCAATGCTTGCTCAAGCACTTGGTTGCTTGACCTTGTTAAGGAAAACAACTTCACTTTCCTGTTTCACTGAACTTTCTGTGAGTGCTTCATTAGAGGGATATGGAATCCTGAAGTATGAAATATGAACATGTGGAACATTCCAGCTACAAAAATGAGGCCTTACAAAGATTCAGTTTTCTTGACATTGTCATCTTCATCCTCTAACCTGTGGCTTTCTCTCTTAAGGTTGGTTTCCATACAACATTAGTCTTCCTACTTTGAGTTCCTAGCAAAGTGGCACACAATGGCAGTAAATATATTTTCAGGCTCACGAGTCATTTTTGCAGATCTTAGAACTAAAAAAGACAGGTCTAAAAAGATCAAAATGTCTGCTGAATATTTCCTCGTTAAAGTGGGAAGTTTCTTTACTCTGCGAGGAAGTGAAAGTAAGCAGCATCTGAAGTTTGCAGATAGCTGCTTGAACTTTGTTCACTGGGAACTGTAATACAAAGAGCAAAGTGCAGCTGCCCTGCTTGGTGCAGAGAGCCGCCCAGAGTCTGCAGTTTCACACGTGCAGCATTCCAGTTGGGTCTGAACTTCATTCAGGTGTTGACTCTGAGCCAAGCTGGAAACTTCAATCCCTATGAATAGTCTATCAATATTGTTGTGATTTTTGCCTGTATTATGAGTGTCACTGGAAGAATTCTCACTCATGATCTTCACTTTTCTCCCCCCCCCCAACTGTTGAGTAGTTGTTGCAGATGTGGCACTTTTTAACCCAGCTGGGTAGTCTTTCTGCCTTATTTGGCCTTTTTGTGTATAAGAAAATTTCACCAAATAAGGTACTTGGAAAAGTTGAAGCTATTCAAATATTTTAAAAATTTTTACTGGTACTTTAATTTATGGACAGCTGTGAAAATGACTTTTTATTGCTGATGGCAGACAGCTGTAAGCCTGGCAGTAATAACACGTTGCCAAGAACCAACAGTTGTTTTAGGTGTTTGCTGCCTCTGTCCCTCTTTGGATGTTGGGTGGAATAAGTCAGGAACTGTCATTATCTGCTCCTGGCAACCTTGTGTAATGCCACAAGACCCTCATTCATCAACAATAGGATGCTCTAATGGTTCAGGTGGAAAAGATTGCTCTTTGCAGGGTGTGAGCTAGATTTTGTGAGTTTTCAACTAAAGTCTTCTTGTTAGTCTTCAACTAAAAATTAAATTTACATCTCCACTCATGCACTTCTGTATCATTGGTATCCATATGTAAAATTGCAAAAACAAGAGTGAAGACAAAATTAGCAATTTTTTTGCACAGGAATTCTTGCTCTTTTTTTAACCTTGAATCTGTCCCATGTTTTCACCTTTCAAATTTTAAAGGGAATATTTTAAAAGGAATTTTAAATATTCCATTGTTGCTTTCCCATATCAGTTAATTGAGAAAGTTTAGAGGAGAGAATCCCTACAGGAGGAGTTCAGCAGTGTAGCATCAGGCTTTGTTCTCCAGCTTTCTGTTCTGAAGTTCAAATTCATTAGGTGCATAAAGTTTCTTCTCTAAGGCTGTTCATTTTCAGTATGAGCTGGCCTTCTGGTACACAAACCAACTGGATCACTTTTCTTCTTATCCATGATATGTAATGCTTTACAATATTGAGATAGTTGTACCTCAGTGTCTGGCTAGTAAGTTTGCCATGAGGAGCTACTGGAAAGCAGAACACTGGGTAAATCAGTTTACTGTATATTGTAGTGCTAGGAGTCCGAGACCAAGGTTCTTGCTATAGTTTAGTGCCTGGCTAGTAAGTTTGCCATGAGGAGCTACTGGAAAGCAGAACACTGGGTAAATCAGTTTACTGTATATTGTAGTGCTAGGAGTCCGAGACCAAGGTTCTTGCTATAGTTTAGTGCAGTATAATAATCTTCTGCCATGTTTCTTGCTAGAGTAGCCAATACTGTTAGCTATTTTCATGCTGGGTAGGTACTAAGATACTACTTTTCCCAAGATGAAATTTTTTCTCTGGATTCCTTTGGCTGTGATTTTTTTCTTTTTTTTTTTTCTTTTTTTTTTCTCTTTTTTTTTTTTTCCAGGTAGCTGACTTAGTGGGATTATGCTAGAGAGAAGAGAGCCTTTCCCATGGTGCTGATTAGTCAGGTCTCAGCAGAATCCCAAACATACTTCACCTACCTGAGGAGCTCACAAGTGATAAGTGAATATAGCTAGGAGTGAAGGAGAATGACAGGTCATGTGAGGCAGCATGGAGGAAAATGAGCTGGAAGAAGTAAAAAAAAAAAAAAAAAACCACTGGAGGATTCAACTGAAACACTTTAGGGCAAGGGTAAGTGAAAACACAAAATAGCAGCTGTTGGGTAGAAATACCCTTTAATACAATATAATTTCAAATTTCTCCTGAAAACAAAGCTGATGCTCTCTATTTAGGAATTGGGAAAGTGCTGTTCAGAGACCCCTGACATACCAGAAACTTAGAAGCTCTGTGTTAAAGGAGAGCCAGAGATGACTCTGTGTTCAGGTCAGGATGCTGAGTGAAGAACCTCTCCAGAGATACCTAACATGGAGCTGGTTGCAGCTTGTTTCCACCATAGTTACAGTTGAGGCTTTAAGGATGGGAGCCACATGCTCATCGGCTCAAAGTGTGCAATCCATGACAGCTTTTCCAAACTGTGTGGATGTTCTGAGGTTAGTAGGATATAATTTACAGAACCAAGGGGATTGCAGTTGAGCCATACATTTTACA
The DNA here is from genome assembly GCA_003676055.1 of Chloebia gouldiae. Classification (NCBI taxonomy): domain Eukaryota; kingdom Metazoa; phylum Chordata; class Aves; order Passeriformes; family Passeridae; genus Chloebia; species Chloebia gouldiae. The sequence continues at coordinate 220,873 of QUSF01000117.1, forward strand.
GTGTATTTCACCTAAGCATTTAAAAGCAGTTTGCAGGAGAATGTTTTTCTTGTACTCAGGAAAAGGGGAAAATGAGGAATTTTTCCTGGAGCGTGTTAAAGGGAACATTAGAACTAAAGCTCTTGTTCTTGAGTCTTCTAAATGCAGATAATAATCACTGAAGGCAGGGTGAGTAGTCTTTTGTTTTAGGTGAAGGTTGTGTGCTCTTTATCCCTTTTCCCACCCTGTGAGCCCTTCTCTGCTCATGCTCTTGGACACAGCTGAATCTGTGACTGCAGACTGTGAGCCTTGCAGTAAAGATGTCAGAAAAGCCCAAGAGCAGTGCTGTCATTTGATGATGGAAGTTAGTGTGGCCTCACGCAATACTTGTATCAGAAATGTCTATATTCAGCTGCAACTTAGGGCATAGCTGTATTTTGAGTCTCATTCATTGCATCTAACTGCAAGATACATGGTAGAAGAACACCTATGTAAGGAAACCTCTCTGTCAGATCTAAATGTGGAATTGGAGGGCGAACAAATTTATGCATAATTTTTACATGCTATCTATTTTAATTTTGTCTAGTCTGTTGTAGCCTTCAGATTTTCCAGGTGCTACTGTTAATAAAGGCTAGTAGATCTGGATAAAATTTTTACCCAGGTAGTCTGAATTTACTGAACTTTCTCATCCTAATTTTGGTACTGTTCTCTGTTTCTGTCATTCTGAAAAATGCTCCTGTATTGCCTAATAGGGAACAGATTTTTTTGTTCTATTTTGAAGTGCCTGTTTTATGAAAGTAGTCTTTAATTTCCTCCATCAATTTTATATGGGACTATGTGTAAAGTAGCATCATAGAATTGGATTATGTGAGTGCCAAAGACAGTTTTTGCTGGAAAGCAATAGTCCAAAACTAGTTCTAGCTGCCTTTATTTAGACTTAATCCATGCAAAACTGGTCCGTCAGAACTGGTATTTACAAGCATCCCTGAAACTACAGGGACAGAGTGTTACCTTTGTTTGCTTGTCTTTCATTGCTCAGTTCACTTAAGTATCTTTTGTCTCTGAGAAACCAAAGAAATCAAATGAAGGATTAAAGTGTTATTTTTGTAGAACATTCAGAGTTTATACCATGTAGCCATTACAGAATAATCTGCAGAACCTATTTTGATTCTGAGCTGCAAACGTCAAAGTTTACTCTCCAAGACTGATAAGACCTAGTTAAAAACTGCACACTGGAATTTGTTAGTTCATTCATCAATCTTAAAAATTAGCATTGCTAGTAAACATTTTGCCTGGAGCTTCATGGGATCTAGCAGGTTTTTATAAAATGCACACTCTGTTTGAGGCATTGCTAAATAATAATGTATGGATTTTAAATCCCTACTGTAACTAATATTCACAAGTCAGCCTTATCATGGCTGCATGTTTGTCAGCAAAAAAGCAGATGGATAAAACTTTCTGGAGCAAGGGCTGATAAGGCCCAGAAGAAGGATTCCCTTTCAAGCTACTCTGCTTGAAAGAGATAATTCTCTACACATTCTCTGCTATGTGTACAGAATAAAGGCAGACTGGGGTGTATACAGCAAGATTGAAGGATGGAGTATGTTTAAATACTTGCATGCCCTCATTCACTAAAGGTTTCTAGAGGAAATCTATCTTTAACATGCATGTTTCTGCTTCCCACCAGCAAATCTGAGGTGCTTATGTTGTACCTACATTGTCAGGAGCCAGGCAGAAAGTATGATGGCAAGAAAACCTTTGCCAGTATTAGAAGTTGTATTTACTTAAAAATATCTTAGGAGAGGTATCTGGTTCATCTGTTTTCAAATATTTTTTTTTTTTTTTACATTATGGAAGCCTGATTGGGAGACATAGTAGATTGGGCATTTCTGATGTTAATCTGTAAGAAAAATAATTTTTGCAGATACTGATGAAAATTGTTACAGAGCAAACAACTGCTAGGTGATTTGTGATGAAAGTTGTGTATACTTTGATTTCAAGTATGCCTCTAAAATACTAGTTTCTAGTATTTGATCCCTTTCACTCCTCAAATTCCAACTCAAATTTTATTTTGTTCTTGTTAAAATTTGAGTAATGTGGAAATTGGAAGTATATTTTTCATATGAATACTTTTATTGCATTACCTTTGCTTCCTAAATCAAATAGTATTTTGATTTTTTTAAGCTACCTCTTTTATGTTGAGCTTTTTTTTTGTCACATTTGTATTTAATTGATTTTGAGGAAATTACAAAATATTTCCTTTTTATTTACGTGGGAATCCATGACTTAGTCCTCAAGTCATCCTTCCCTTTTAAAGGTTTTGTCAAAGGCCTTTTAAATTTAGTTAAAAGACTTAAAACTTCTGAGGAGCTTCATAATTACACAGTTAGAACATGACTTTTCTTTATATATTGTTTGTGTTTAAAAGGGACAAAAAGCCCTTAATTTTGTACTAATGTCAGCTGAAGGCATGACTTTTCAGGGGCAGTAAGTTTTGAGTCAGGTGACTTTACTCAATTTAATTTATTGCCAGTTAGAGTTTTGTTACTGCTTTGGTGTTGGAATTAAAAATAATCATTACACTTAAGGAAAATACTGCTGCTTTTCTCCAGGCACTGATCTTCCTTCTCTCTACCCGTACCATCCACCACTTCCTTGGCTGCTTGTCATGCTCAGTCCCTTCAGCAAGGCAACAGGCAGCACAGGAGACTGGGATCAGTCTGTTGTGCTTCTGTTTATTCACTGCTCTTTGTTCCATGTTCTGCTGCTCTCTTGTGGGTTTCATCACCAGCCACAATCCGTTCAGAGTTGTAGCTCCTTTTGAGTCTACTCTCAGCCTCTGCTCAGGCTGATTTTCCTTTGATGTTTCTCCTGCTCAGTTTCTCTTTTGCTGGTGTGGGCTTATCCTTTTTTCTCATCCAGTTGTAGCACTGTAATGTCTTTTTCTTGGCATTTACAGCCCTGTCTTAAACATACTTTTGTCCAAGTGCCATCAGCTCCTCTGGCAGTGTTGGAGTGCAGTGGGTCAGTGCTCAGTGGGCACTACCTGAAGCACAGGAGTATCCATCTGAACATAGGGAAGCACCTTTTTTAATGTCAGGGAGATGGAGCACTGGCACAGGTTGCCTGGAGAGGTTGTGGAGTTTCTGTGTGTGCAGATACTCAGGAGTCACTGAGACATGGTCCTAGGCAGTCTGCTTTAGTAGTTGGCTCAGCATGAGCAGGGAGGTTGGGCCAGGGGACCTCCAGAGGAGGTGCACCTTCCATCCTCAGCCACCCTGTGATTGCTTTGCTGGCTGCTGCAGAGCTGTGTGGGAGCAGCACAGGCAGTCCCTGGCACCGTCCCTCACAGGACACCCTGCACCCCTTGCTGCCCAAGCCCTGCCAGCTAAGCTCCTACACCACTGCACAGTCAGGTCCTTGGCCTGGCCTGACAGGTGCCTGGTACTGTATTGCCTTTCTGTGCTGCTGTTGTCTTAGGTCAAGTAACTGAAACTCTTAAGGACATGAACAGACATTTATAGCCAAGCTCTGTCTGTGTGCATTTATATCCTTGCTGATTTCAGAAGACAGAACTTAGACCTCCTCTTGACCAGAGGGGTAAAATACTTTTTTTTGCTGCTCCACCTTTCATCATCATGAAAACAAATCTTTGTGTAGTCTTTATATCCTGTAGACTTTTGCATTGTTTTCTCATTCCTGCTTAATTTGAACTAACAATCAAAAGTCATTGCCAGGTGAGAGCTGAGTAACAGGAAATTGGTAACGGGGGCAGGGGGAGCAGATCCAGTTCAAAAATGAAATTGTATGTGGTTGATGTGTGTACTGCTAAATATTCCATTTGGATTAATGGAATACTGAGTGTTACGAGCCTTCCCATGTTAAAATGAGGACTGATATATTTCAGAAGTACTTTGTCTTCTTTAACTGTATTGGTGTGCTGTTGTTAACTCAGAGCTGTACTGCTGGAAAGTCTGTTTGTAGAATACTTCATCTGAGAAGTCACAACTAAAAACAGCATAAGCTTTTCCACAGTAGACCTTTTATGGTGATATATTCATATGTTCTGTGACAGTTGTTGGATCTATCTTTTTAAGATGTTATTTGCCATAGGTGAGGGGTCATAACAAATGTTGAAATATTCAGAATAATTGCATTTATCTATTCTGTTTTCTTAATGTATTTCCTATGCATACTGCCTTACCTGTATGTATTGTACTTCACTGGAGGTGCAAAAAGTAAATATCAGATTCTTAATTTGCAATGTGTTAATGAGTCTTTAAAATAATTCTGTAATACTAAATATTTTCCAGTGATCTCTGTCTACTAAGAGAGGATGATGATGGGTAAGCCCAGGTGAATTTAGTCAAAAAGTTAATATTGGTTGTCTTTACTTCCTCTTTTAATTTCTGAATTATTTCAATAATTTTAAATACATATCTTCCTTTAAGAATTTTGTAGAGGCTAACCTATGTCAGTAAGCCAAACCTATGTCAGTTCTAGGTAACTTGTAACAGCTCTGATACTGCCTTTGACTCGTACAGTTCATCCAATGTCTTTGTAACTTATTTTGTGCCTTTTCTTCCCCTTACACAAAATGTCTCAATAAAAACAAGTTCTTTTGTGACACTGCAAACCTATTTTATTGTGCTGATTTTTTTGCTTGCCTGACCCTTTTGTTTTGTTTTCTGGAGGGACAAGAAGCTCTCAGAATAGAATAGATATTTCTAATGGACTCTGCAGAAGAAAATTGACAAGGTGGAAAGCAGGTCATTTTGGAAAGGCAGTGCTACAAAGCGCCTGGGAAACTGGGACTGTCAGTACTAATCAATATATTCCACCATATCTATCACAAATCATTTCTAACAAAAACTGGCACCAGTGGAATGTGAGAATCAATTTACTACTGGCTTCAGTTGTGCTGATTGATATTGAAAGACTGGAAACACTTTGGGGTGTTTAGCATAGTGAAATGTCTGTGGTGGTGTTACTAACATGTACTGGGGGAATTCCCATGAGCTCTAGTTGTCCCTTAAACACCCTTTCTTAAAGTGGATGCAAATGCACAAGGCCATAGTCCCTGTCCTCAGTGCTCCTGCCAAAACATTTTGGCAGGGAATGGCAAAAATTGAGCATTTGTCTTCATTACCTGGCAATGAGGTGATAAATAGCTTGACTGCATTTCCTGTCCCCTGCCCAGTGGCGAAGAAAATATTGTCAGAATCTGGGAAAAGTGACTGTAGGGGAATAGGGATAGTGCTCTGTTCTAAACTGCCATATGATTGTTTTCTCTTCGAGCCCTTGCATTGTTAGAGAGCAGTTCATGGAGTCCCTGGTAGCAGAAACTGAATAGCCCTGTGCTCCTGAGAATGCTGTTCTTCCGTCCCGTACCAAACTGTTCCTCTCCCACCAGATGACTGGTAGCATTATTCACTTCATTTTCCATTTGAAGCACATCTGCTCGTTTCCCTCCCTCCATGAAAACGCAAGGAGCAGAGAGATGGCTTGCTCCTTCATGCACAAGCAACTTGCTCTGCATATTCCCAGTGGTTTTATTCAATGATTCTCCTCCCCCACTCTGGTATTCAGTGCCCTTAATCTGCATTTAACTAGTTCTAGCCCTGAATATCTGTCCTGTGGCCTGTCACTGCCTGGAGCAAATACAGCACAAACGATTCACCCTCTCCCTTCGGCAGTTTGGCTTTGACTGCACAAAACAGCCAATAAAGGGGAAAGGGCTGGGCAGCTGATGATGGGAATTAGCTTGATGCTGTATAGTTTTATGGGTCTGAGATAAAGGAGGAAATGTTTGCTTGAGAATTAAATTGCTTTCTCTCTTTATTTCTCCTGCTACCTGCTCTTTAGATGACAAATTTTCAGAAGTTATGGACTAAAAGAATAACATATGTATTAGCCAGGCATAGCTTGGACTGGAGGCTGTTAGCTTGTCGTCCACTGACTGAAGCTGGAGTGTGCAGCTATTCAGGTCATTATGTGATCTGTCTAGAAACTCTGAAGAGACTTGACTGAAGCCTCTGTAGAGATTCTGACAAGGCTTGTTCTCTAGTTTACTGATTATCTTGGTCTGCTTTGTGGTACATATATCATACTTCTAATAAAAAGCAAATTATTTCTCACATCTGCTGGTGTTCTCATTGTGCAGTAATTGTTCCCACATGGCAATTGTTTCCCTCTGGGCCCATGCATTGCAGAGTCCCAGTGACTCTCCTCCCCTACTTTATTCTCACACAAAGCATGTAGCTGTCTGGGCCTTCCCCTGTGTTTTTCTTGAGGTACTTTTACAGGTATATTGGCAAAATCTTCCTTTAATCCCTACCTGCTTTTTCAGCTTCCCCTTTCCATCCTCTCCACAGTGCCACATTAGCCCTGGGACACAACACTATGTCCAAGTTGACATATCCTACGGATCACCTGGGAAGTTTGGGATCTTTGACCTTTGTGTAGGGTGGCAAGCTGAAGAGTTTGATCAGACAGCTTTAATAATGGATTGGCAATACTGCTAACCAAGATCATATAGAAACACATCTGCTTTTCGTGTGGTTCTCACAGAATGTGATTGTCAGCTGTCTTCACTCTGTTGGGGGCTTTTTGTGGGCTTTTGTTTGTTTTGGGTGGGAGGGGATGGGGTTTATTTGCTTCATTATTGTTGGGTTTTTTCTGTTGTTTTGTTTGTTTAGTTTAGCTTTTTTTTTTTTTAATCTCGCTCTCCTCCCACACAAGTATTTCTTCCAGCACTCTAAAATAGCTCCTGAGGACCAGGCGTTTTTGGGCCTGGAGGCCGTTCTCAGTTTCCTTGCTCAAGCAGGCCTGTTTGTTCTGCAGCAATTGTATTTTGATCAAGAAAAGGCAATAGATCTTAGGGATGTGTATCTGTTATTGGCCTGTGATATATGAGACCTAGTTTCTAGCTCTGGCTCCAGTGAACTCTTGTACATTTTTTATTAGTCAGTGACTAGATGAAGGACATAAATGGGGATGCCAGTCTGAATCTTCTTTCTCCCAAGTGAGTTTGTGTTGGAGTGACTGTTCTCACTTAGCACTGGTAATTTACTCAATTTACTTCAAACTGCTGTGGACTCAAGCAGTAAGTTCTGAATCAGGTCAATTTGGACACAACAGCAAAGTGTAAAAATAATACAAGCTAACATTGTGCTCTGAGAGCAGTCGTGAAAAAAAATACCAGCTCCTGGAAATGCAGCGAATCCAGTCTCATTCAGCCCATCTTGTTGACAGAACATCATTGCAAGCATGCTTCTTGGTTTGGCTCTCTTGGACTTGGTCTCTCTGTCCCAAGTTACTGTGCCCCTGAATTTAAAATCCTTTTTTTGACACCTGAAAATAACCAGCAAATCTGTGCTGACATCAAAAGTGAGGCAGCTTTTTCTCACCTGAAAAGACTTCCAGTGCTAAAAGTTTTCCCAGTTGCACTGTGCTCTGCCCAACGTATTTCTTCCAGATGCTGTTTTTCTAACCATGTGTTTAAATCAGTGGTATCAAGTATTTCCTTTTCAGCATGCAGGCTATATACCTAGGCATATAATAAAAATGCAGGAAGGCTCTCATTTTTGTGGATGTTGGCTGCAGGTAGGTTTTCAAGATGGTGGGACATCCTGATTGAAACAGTACAACAGTAGTTGTAGTTTAGTGATGGATAGAACATAGAGGAAAATTATCCTTAGAAATGGTCTAGTGGAATATTTTATGTTTAAATTATGATGCATTTAACTTACAGTATTTCAGTGAACTTTCAGAGGATAGTACATGGATTCAGAACTCAAAATGCTAGTTTTCCTGTCCCATATCTCAGTAAACTCTCCTGGAAGCCTCAGAGCTGATGCAGCTAGGACTCCCAGCTTCCTGCCTCTCCTGCCATCTTCTGAGCTAACCATTTTAAACTTGGAAATTTCCAGACCCTGAACACATCACCACAGTGTCCCAGCGATGTTGACAATATTAGAAGCACTGCTGTGTGATTTATATTTGCTGCCCAGTGGCTTGATGCTTAATAGCAGCTGTAAAATGGACTGGATTCTGATGAATTTCCTAGTTGAGGCTGGTCAGTGGTGGGTAGCAGCATTAGAATCTCAGCATTTTTCAGAATTTCCCACATGCTCAGCTGGTGATCACTCTCTTTGGAAATACTACACTGCAGCCTGAAAACATTCAGGTTGTAAATAATTTGGGGTTTCAAATCTCTTCCCAGATTAAGAGAACTCATTTCTACTGCATTTTTCTGATGTGTCTGGTATGACCACGAATTGAATAAAGATAGCAGGTTTTATAAATTACTGGACCTGATCTAATCCTGTGCTTAGTTTGGAAAGGATGTAAACCTTTAACTTGCATGATATGAAGTGCAGGTCCAAGGCTAATGTGAGAATGTGTGGCAGTGAGAACAAGCAGCATAAGCATTTGAAGAATTTTTGAGCCTGCCAAGTATTGATTGGTAATGGGAGGGAATGAGTGGAGGAGCATTTCCATTTGGCACCCATATGTGATTCTGGTGCTGTCACAGTGAATTAGCAGAACTTTCTTTTCCCTCTAGTCCATCCCATGCTTTTGTCATTGAAGTATTCCCTTTGCTCGTAGCAACTTGTTAAAAGACAAAGTGGAAAAAACCTAAATAAATTCCCAGAACTTTGCCCCCACAAAGCCTGATTATGTTATGCTGCTATCCTCTGAATGGAGGCTGAACAGTACTAACGACTGTCACAGCATAAATGTTACAGGGGATTCAAGCTACAATTACTCATTTTGCACAGTCACGTAATCCACTAATGGGGAGAAATGGGACAACAGTTTAAGAAGGCAAGAGAACTGTCAGAGATTATTAAATCTGTTGGGATCATTTGGTTTAGTGGTCTGTCTTGACCCAAGTACATGGTTCAGCTAATGCAACAGACTTAATGCCTCCGGTAATTAGAGCAAGAAGAGATGGGTCATCATTAGCAACTAGAAATTCAGGGTTGTATTTCATCTGGAAGGCAGGGCTTATTTGTTGCCACTGCAGATCATCTGTGAGTCACAAGTGGTACATTGGTCTGACTCATTTGTGTGATTTAGCAGAGGCTTTTTAATACATGTTCACTGTTCCGTATGAATAGTTTTCCTAAATAGTTGCCCAACAGAAAAAGACACAATATTGGACAACCCTGTGCAATTAATACTGCTGCTCTTATTTACAAGATGTTGGTGATTTCTTTATTGTTGTGCAATTCACAGTTCATATTACTTTTGATTGTAGGTTTGAAATGTCTTTGTCATATCTGTGAAACTGAAGAGTGAAGAAAGGAGAGACAAGCAAGCATGGAAAGCATCAGTAATTGGCATCTTCAGAACATACAAGAGCCAATCTAATACCATTCAAGGCATATATTCACAGAATACTTTCACAAGCATTTCACAGATCCAAAATCATATTCAGTCCTGCATATTGCCAACAGCATGAATGAAAATGATATACCACAGATTCAGTGTTTTTGCAGAAATTTCTAAATTTCTAAATCCTCTTCAAAGAGTACTGCTACGTAAATGAAGATGCAGGTACAAAGGAAATTAGCCACAATCTGAACTCCATTATAAGGTACTATGAAATGGGAACTGAAATAATATAAATGGGGTGATGTAATATAGCTGAGTCATTTCATATCATCTTATGCAGCTCAGCAGACAGGGAACTGTGATTTGAGAAGATCAAAGTATTGAAGTGTAGCTTGAAAATGCTTGAGAGAAACTATAAATCAATGGATGCTCATCAAGCAGAATTTGGGTGTCTGTGGTTGGCTAATTGGATAGGTGATGCTAAAAACCTCCTCAGAGACACCGTCAAAGAGGGAAGGAAGGTTGCAGTGCTTCAGCAAGAACTGTCTGGAGAAACTGTCTCTCAAAAATATGCCCAGACCCTAGCAGGGGCTTAAGGCACTTCTAACTATCACTAGAAAAGAAAGAGGATTCCGAGGTGTCAAAAAGATAGCCATTCTCAGTGTGGGTGGGAATCTCCTTAGAAACAAATATACTTGGGAGTTTAATTTGCCAAATTAACCAAGTTCAAAAGCTCTCAGTAGTGCTCATGTCCATGATATCTGATGGATTGTGAGCTAACTAGAACTGAAGAGTGGTTTTGTCTTCACATGGTTGCCTGGCTTCAGCAGAGTGGTTTTTATCTCCATGAAGCTATTGTGAGCTTTTCACAAAAGAATGGGTCATCTGGTCCTACCTGTGCTCAAGCAGGGTCATCCCAGAGCACATGCCACAGGATTGTATACAGAGAGTTCTGGAATATTTCCAGTGAGGGAGATTCCACAACCTCTCTGGGAAACCTGTTCCAGTGCTTGATCAGCCTCACATTTAAGAAGTTCTTTCTCATATTAGGTGGAACTTCCTGTGCATCAGTTTCTTCCCATTGTCTGTTGTCCTGATGCTTGAAACCACTGAGAAGAACCTGACTTCATCCTCTTGATGCCCTCTTTCTTTCCTTCTGTGCTCTTTGAAGAGCAAGGAAAAAGAAACAGCCATTTTTCACTCCCTCATGCTGGTGTGCCTGGGGAATTATGTTGTTGTAGGCTCAGCGGAAATATTTTCTCAGGAGATTGTATTTATCAGCTCTTTGAGCTTGGATCCATTTCAGATTTTCTCGACCTTCGTCTTACTTTGTATAAGCACTGTCATGGTAGAAGGTGCTCAGAATGACCCATCTGATGGAGGTTTCTCTGCAGTACCACTACATCAGCTCACTGGAGAAGCCTTGATTCTTCCCACTTTGTGTTTACATTTTGTTTTATCTATGCAGATGTTCCTATTTCTACTCTGTCCTTTCTCTTTACTCTTTCCTTCTGATACAGGCTTTTCCCACAGTAATATTCCCTCTTCACACATGGCCATCTGCCTCTACTTTTCTGCTGCCTTCTGTGCTATTTGCTCCTCATGTGACAAATACAAGTTCTTGTGAGGTCAAGACTGTCTGCTGCCTCTGATACCACTCTAATCTGTATTTTGCTGGTGGTGTAAAGGTCTTTATCAGTTGTAGTATTTACTGTCAGTCAAATAGTAGCATAATATGTGCTACTTATAAGATGGAAATAATGGATGGATTATAATAATAAGGATTATGAACATAAGGTGTGTTATTATATAAAAGACAAATTACCAAAACCACTTCATCTCTATGCCAGCACCATGTCTCTGGACAGCTGTCATGATGAGAGACCTTACAGGTGAAAGAAAGAGAGAACCTTAATCTCTCCTTGCTTCATAATACATGTCTGAGGGTCTGAGTATTAAAGTAAAGTGTGGTGGTGTCAAGAGTGTTGAGGAAGTTGTTTGCTGCATATGCAGCTGACTGTCTGAGGGAGCACCAGGGACTTAATGTTTTAGGGGCATGCTTTTAATGCTGTCTTGTACATTCTGCTTGGATATAATCCCATCCAACTAACCCCTACAAGTCCTGTTCCAACCTATTATTCCAGTTGCCTTCTTTCAGACCCTGCCTTTTATCGGGCTTTCCTAGCAGAGCTCACATAAACTTCTGTCCCCTCAGAGGAAAGACAGCCTGTAAATCCTGAAGTGAGCGAAAACATGGTATGAGTCCCTAAACATTGGGGAATCAAGAACATCTTTTTCAATGCCCAACTCTAGTGGAAGCTGGTTTGGGAAGTAAATGCCTACACATCTTTGTGAAGGAATCCTCAAGTCAGCAAGAAGACAGTGGCAGCTGTCTGTCAGAGAAAGGTTTGCTTTGTAGGTGCTAGGGAAGCAGATGTCCTGCAGGTATTTGTGCTCCAATTAATTACTTAAATTAATGTTCTTCATATTTGACTTAATGAAGGACATAATGAAGGATAACTAGCAACAATAGTACCTCTCCTGAGGTAGCACCCAGTGCCCACCCATGTGCTGCCTTTTGCTAGCTGCTGCAGAGGCAGTAAATTGGATAAGAGATGTCAAAAGTTCTTTTTCCATGGAGAAATAGTGATCTTACCCAAAAGTAGAGTGTGCATTCCTTAATAAGGAATGCTTAGCAGCATGGGGTCTCATGTGTATACTCTGTCACTCCCTTCTATGTGCTGATGTGCCCTTCTTTCTAAAAGCCACCAAGCTTCACTGGATCAATGAGGCCTGATCAATTGTTTTTGCCTCTGAATCATCCATATGGGGTTGTTAGCTGAGCTGCTGGCAGAAAACAAGAGGCAGCTTTCTGTCTGTTTACTGTAAAGAAAGCAAAGCAAGCTACAGGAGGGGACAAGCTGCACAATATTTACTGTCAATACAGCCAGAGAGGGGAGATATAAGAAGAGGGGAGCAGGAGTTGCAGACTGCAACCCCAGTGAATGATCTGAGTGTAAAAATACCCATATGTTTTCAGATGGAAAGAGAGTGGATTAGTCAACAAGGAATAACTGAGAGCATTTAAGAAAGGCTAGTGAGGCAGAGGCGTAGTAGTGGCATGCAGAGTAATAATGCTGTGCATGTATGTACTGAAGCTGCACTGCAATCTGAAAAGCACTTCCAGATCTGCCCTGAGACAGAGCAGTTGCTGGGATTTTTTTTTTGTGTATGCCTGCATGCAAGATCCACCATTTAAAAGTAATAAGATGAATAATAACAATTGAAGGTAGAGAATAATATTTGGAGCTAGTTTTCTGAATGAGCTGGAAGTTGCCATTGTAGCTCAGATCAGAAAAAGACAATTATTCAAAATAGGCATGTGTCCTTGCTTCTCTCTTCTCTTACTCACCCACAGCACAGAGGTGTTAGGTAAACTGAGCTTCACAGGGCAAGAAGGCTCTGAGCAGCTCTCTCTGAGTGTTCCTCTACTTCCAGAGGCAGGTGAACAAGTGAAGATTGAATTCACACTTTAAAGAGCAGCGAAGACCATCTTGCCATGAAGCTATTCACAGATGAAGATGTAGAAATCTACATCCAGAGCAAGGTAAGATTTTATCTGACCAGATTTTCTGTCTCCCACACTAGGTGTTGATTCTGAAGGGTGCCAAATTTGACACTTAGTTGCTTGCCTGCTGTCTTCATTTCTGAGACAAGATTGGGTGAAGTTTCATGAGAACTGTATTTCTAATGAGATTTCTAGGTTTCTGTTGCAGAATCTTATCTGCTGGTAGCCTAATTTTTCAAGGTGCTTGTCCTCTTCTTCTAGGTGTCCTGAATTTTTGTTCCTAATCTGGAATTCCAGATGTGAGACTAGCTGTAATTGACAGCATTTAAATCTAAGGAAATGTCCTACCTCTCTCCCTGTCTGGTAGTCTTGGCTTGACCAAAACAAGACCAACATCAGGCGTTGCCTCTAAAAAAGATTCATGTAGGAACTGCAGAGGCAGACCAGTATTGTTAGAATTCAGTCATCAGTCTGTCATCTCAGTTTAGGGTACTTCTCTATATACCATGATTAAAATAACATGTCTCATTAGCACATGCAGACTGGAATGTCATTTTCTATTTTATAAGATATTCCAGCACTCAATTTTCCCCCAATATGAAATGAAATAAAACAGAATAAAATCTTCTGTGAAACAATACTGTTTAATAAAATCTCTAAGTGAGCCATAACATTTTTTTAAAGCTGACATGTTTCATGGCAGTACTTAGCTAGATCCTGTTTTATTGTCTGCTTTCCCCAACAAAAATACAAGATACCAAAGTGACAAATAATTTCAAAATGACAAAGTGTAAGGCTTTATTTTCTGTAAAGGATCACGTATTCTAGTACAATGAAGGGGCTGTTAAGAAAGGTTTGTTTTCTCTGTGGAAATGTTTTGGTGGCAAGTAGGAAAGTTCTCCCAGAAATATACCTTCTTCAGGCATGCAGTGTTGTGCACAGGAAAATCATTCCATAAGAATCTGTTCAGTGAGCTATAACAGAGAATGCTTCTCTGAAGATTTAAAAAGCAGAGCTACAAAGGAGGGAACAGAGGGAAGCCATGCACAGGAAAGTGCTCATATGACAGCCATAAGTACAAGGAACAGAAGCCGGCTGTAGTTAAGCGAGGCTCATAGTTGCCAATATTTTAGGTTATACTAGAAGTCTGTTTTCTAGCAGCCCTCCAGCTCTGATGGTTTCTTAGTTTCTGCCTGCTCCTGAGTCTCTTGTCCAACTTCAGGCAGTTCAGCTTATCAAATGCTGCCTGTTTTTGGAAATAGGTCAACCACCTGGTGCAATGAATCTCTATAATACCAGAGATTTCATCCTTAAGCCGCTCATCAAAGGAAAAATTTGAATGCATATGGTATGGATGTGGCTGGGTAAATAAGAGAAAACCAAATGACCTTAACAGTTCCTAATAAATCCCAATCCTGCTTCCTTTCCCCTTAATAAAATCTTAATTGACCTTGTTATTCAAGTTTTGTGAATTTGTTTTAGCACAATTCCCTGAGTTAATAAGACCTGGTAAGGGGAATGCCAGCGAGTCACAGAAGTGACTGTCCAGCAAATACTATACAGTGTCTCTTCTTCCAATGTGTACTAGAAGTATCTGAGGTAAATGCCTTGGGTCTTCAGACTTACCTTCTGTTTTCTGATTTTTTTACCCTCCCTTCTGTAGGAATGTTATATTTTTCAACAGGATAATTAGGGAGCTAATTACAGTTAGCTAATTATAGTGAGCACCCTCTGTCAGTCACATGCCTATTGCCCTGCTCCAGTGATGGGGAGTACACATGGAAAAAAGTGTTTAGTGGTACTCCCTCAACTGTTTTTTTAGTGTATACTCTTATAAAGAATTCATGACAACTGCTGTAGCCTAGTCAGTAGGTGATGAAGGCAGAATTAAATGAGGCCAGGCTGGGTTGAATGGATTCTCCCTGGATATTGGAAGTGGCAAAAAATGTTTCCAGCGGGTGCCCCTGAGAGAGAACAGAGCATGAGCAAGGCATACAGAGGGCATACTAAGTCTCTGTTTGAGCTGACCCACTATGTATACTTTTTATACTCTTCAGTTTAAAAAAAAAATCTTAGACATGGACAACTTTCTCTGCCACTCACCATTCACTTGTTGGAGAAACCATTAGGTATCTTGTCAAGCTTATTGGACTAAGGAGTTGTTCTGCATGAACAAAAATAAGGTGGAGAAAATAGATACAGTATAGATACACATGGAGAAGTGCCATAAATGAAAGCTGAGATGAGGAGGTGAAAATGAACATGGGCTAAAACCTTTTGGTGTTTTTCAGGTTTTTTTTAAGTACATGAAAGTAGCTGAAACTGCTCTTAGAGAAAAGGGTGAATTGGAATGAGGAGGACGGTGAATTACTAGGGAAATTAAAGGGCATTATTTAACATGAAGGACTACATGGTGTTAAGATAGCAAAGAAACAGAATGTCAAGGGTGGATGAGAGCCCAGTCAAGGGAAAATGGTGCTGTTGTCTGACATATTTCCCACTTACAAAAGCTATTCAGTAAAAGTACTGTTAACTTAGTAAAAGTACTGTTAAACTCTGCTCATATTCAAGTTCAGTATTAGTCAATTGCTGTTCATGGGTTAATGGATGTGAGGCAAGCACTAGCCCACTTTAGTCCATTGAATGGTCTTTTTTTGTGAAGAAGTGGATCTATTTGTCCTCTTCCAGGCCCTGGGGACACATTTCAACACACTTGTGTGTTTTTGGCTGATACTAAAAGAGAATAGAGAGTTGTTTAGATGCTGAAGAAGATGCTGTGTAAACAGGACACAGGAAATTAAGAAAGCCATAGGCTGGTTTGGGTTGGAAGGCACTTTTAAAGATCATATAGTGCAATTTCCCTGCCATGGACTGTGACACCTTCCACTGGACGAGGGCTCAAAGCCCTATCCAGCCTTGCCTTGAACACTTCCAGGGATGGGGCATCCACAGTTTCTCTGAGCAACCTGTGCCAGGGCTTCACCGCCCTCACATTACAGAATGTTTAACTTATGCTTTTGCTTCCTTTTGGTCTTTGATAATAACAAATTATTGTAGCAATTATATTTGACTGTGGCAATTATGCTTTATCTTCACTTTAGCCGAGTGATGAACTCTGTTTCTGATTTTTTTTTCTTGCCTGCAAATAAGGTTTAGTAGAATAAGGTGAGGAAAAAGAATCAAGAAGAAAGCAAAAGCTACAACTAAATGAGATGAAGCATAGGATCCAAAAAAGAACAGTAAACAGTCTTAATATTTCACTCTCCATAAGTGATTCTGGTTGTATAAGTAATGATAAATATGTTCATGAACTTCATTAACAGTAGCTGAATCTCCTCACTGTTACAAGTTACAACACGGGACCAATTTGTGTCATTTTCCAATTAAAGAGATTTTATTAATTTAGCAAGCAAGCAGTACGGGCAAATGCAGCGCTGGGCGGCCGGGGGGTCTCCGCCCCACCAACGGCACGCAAAAATGTTCTGTCCCAACCTTCCTTTTATACCCCCCTTCTCCTTGCGGACGTGACTCTCCAGATGTAGTCTGCGTCTTGTTGATAGGGGGTCGTTCCCTCCTGGTAGTCGCTGGGGTATGTGATAGCTTCTAAGTCTCTTCTTTTAAGATACAGTTTTTACAAGCAAGCAAACCAGATACACATACCCAGGACTTTAATCTCAACCTCCTTATCACCTTGTAAGCAAGTAAGCATTTCAAAGACAGACCAGTACATTCTTAGCCACTATCTTATGCAAAACAAGTTAGGCGAGCATACCACAGTCTTGCTTCAGTGAACAAATCAACTTCTACCTATCTCAATCCCCCCTTTTTCTTGTTCATCTTTATTTTGTTCACTGAATCTTTGTAACTCTTGGTGACTTAGTATTAAGGTCCCATCTACATCCTGTATGGGTTCATATTTTGCCTTAATGAGCATTAAATCTGCTGCCTCTAAGCATCCCTTTACTATTTATTGAAGATGCATGGCCCAAAGGTCAGTCTCAATATTATCAGTATCAGAGGTCCTATTTAGTATCGGCTGCCGGTAATAGCCAATCAGCGCACCTCCTCTCATTTCACTTGCAGGTAAGGGTCTTTTCCCTCAGGATTCCAATCAGAGGTTACAGTTTTACATCCTCAGTAAGCACAGTAGTAATGTCCCTGGTAATTGCAATATATTTTCCCTGGATTTGAACTGGGGCAAAAATAAAATCCTAAGTAGTTTATACAGGGATTCATAATTATGAGATCACAAAGTGTACAGTCGAAGCTCGGGGCTCCGGGAGTAACCATTGTCTGTATAACCCGTTAATCCTCTACTCTCATCAAGGTCCACTTACAGGGTTTGTGAGTGGTTGTTTCAGCAATACAACAAGGTATAAACAGTATAACTAATAAGCAAATGGTTTGCGAGGTCTGGTGTGTCACTTTGCAACGAGTATATTTTCTTCATTCCTTTTTCCCTTTAATTGGTTACCCACAAGGAGCCTTTGAACCCAAGGGCTTTGTCTCTTTTCATTACTCCCAATCTCGAGGCAATTCTGCAAACATTGCTGATATGTTCCAGTTAGAGGGCTCCTTCTTCCACAGTGGTTTACCCTTCTGCCTTGCCCGTCACTCGGGTGCTTCAAGCCATGGGGTGTACTATCTTCTCGGCAGCAAGAGTATTCTTCAGGAGGGGATTTATGCCCTTTAGCAGTTTGCCTTTTAAGATAGGAGAGCTAATTCCAGTCTTTTGCCTCCAGTGCTTCACACCAGATTCCCTTCAGGTATTTTCGACAAATGCCCTCTGTAATTTTAACTCCTTTTTAAAAAAATTTTCCACCACTCCTTAGATCCAAATTCAAATTCCCCTCTAGATACTTTACAAGTAAGTATCCAATCCATGATTTCTCTCTGGAGTTTCCAGCAAGGATTACAAACTCCCTTTGGGGGGTTCCTTTATTGCAATGGGATCACTACCTTTCCTCACACACCTTACAAAGATAGCATACAAAAGGGTTGTAATTACAATATTGATTTCCACACTTGACTCTAACAGCTATATTACTAATCAGTCCATCATTTAAATAATAATAAGATATTCAATAATAATAATAATTAATAATAATAATAATAATAATAATAATAATAATAATAATAATAATA
>QUSF01000117.1:238916-261352 GCA_003676055.1 Chloebia gouldiae
AATAATAATAATAATAATAATAATAATAATAATAATAATAATAATAACGTATTCAATTTGGTAGGAGTTCATTTGTTTTTCTGAAGTCTCCGTTTCAAGTTTCCTGGGGGACTGGTGACTTGCCACGAGTTGTTGGTGACCGGTCCTTTTATTCTCTATACTCCTCCCCCACTTGAACCAAAACTCCATGAGTTACGCTTTTTTACATTTGCGTACAGATGAAAGGGTTTTGCTAGTGAAGGTAAGCTTAAAGTTGATATTGAGACTAGTTTTAACTTCAGTTTTCAATCCACAATCTATAATATCTCAATAATCCGAGTAGTTTTCTGATTTCCCCCTTTGAGGAGGGAAGGGGAAGGGATAGAATCCCTGTGATTCAGTCTGGATTAAGCTTCTACAAATTGCAGCTTCCCTTTTGATACCCTTAATCTTTTCTTTCCCCAAGAAAATTCAAAAGCTTTATGGTAGCCTCTCTAACTTCAGGTTCAGTTTCCCCAGAAAGTAAAAGATATTGGATAATTTGTATTCTAGGGGGAGTGGGGAAAGTTTGTAGTATTGTTTTGCTGTTTTCCCCCATTTTGTGGATCCTCCCATTCAAAGGCAAAGATATCTTGGCCCTCCTGGGCTAATGGGCGAGCCCAAAAGGCATCTTTAAAGTTTACTACAATCTTGTACTAGTCTATAGCTCCCATCAGGCTTCTTTACTGGGAGTATAGTGGTATTATGGGGAGACATACAAGGTTCCAGTGTCCCATCCTTTATTAGTCCTTCTATTATCAGCTTTAAACCTTCCCATCCTTCTAAAGATATAGGATACTGCCGTGCACATATGGGACAATTCTCTCTCTCAACTGACCCCTCATGGGGTCAATGTTTAATCCTCTCCTATTTCCCTTCAAGTCTTAGCAAAAGCCCTGTATACTGCATACAGCTCACAGGCCTGAGCCAACCACCCTGCATTCAGGGGCCTGGTTTCTACCACCCTTCCCATCTTCCCATATTCTGACTTTCTTTTGCCTTCTATCACCCTTGCAGAACCATCCACAAACCATTTCTCACCTTCCTCG
Organism: Chloebia gouldiae; assembly: GCA_003676055.1. Taxonomy (NCBI): domain Eukaryota; kingdom Metazoa; phylum Chordata; class Aves; order Passeriformes; family Passeridae; genus Chloebia; species Chloebia gouldiae. The sequence continues at coordinate 239,984 of QUSF01000117.1, forward strand.
AGTTAAAACCTTACCTTTTCCTTTGATCCATTGTCTGCAAAAGCCCAAAAGTCCCCACAATTGCCTGACTTCTCTTTCTGTTATAGGGGGGGGGCAATGCAATTATTCCCGCCACCCGGTCTGGGTCTAGTTTCTTTTTCCCTTTTGTCAGCCAATGCCCCAAGTATTTTACTTCAGGTTCAATAAATTGTAATTTCTGATTTTTGAACTGCCAAGATAGGTGTATTATGTCTTGACATGCAAGGCTCTAAGGTGCCCCTTTTTATTAAATCCTCGATTATTGGTTTCAATCCCTTCCTTCCCTCTAAAGGGATGGGATATTGTTTCACCCTTATGGGGTCTTCTGGTCTCTCAGTTTCAATGTGAATTGGTTTCATGTCTAATTCTCCAGCTTCCCCTGGAGTGTGCCAGACCTTAGGACCAATTTTCTTTTCATTCCCAGTAGTTAGGTTGTATAAACTTACCATGAGTTGTGAGTCCTTTGCAATGATACTTATTCCTAATATTACCATCAAATCCCTCCCCAATAAATTGTATTCCATTTCTTCCACTAGTAAAACATCTCCAACACAGGTTTTATTATCAGCTTCTATTTCTACATCTTTTAGGACAGGGACCCAAATCACAGTCATAAAGTCCTTACCTTTTACACATCCAGAAGGCAGTCGTTGAACTGTGTTTTTTTTTTTTTTTCTGCTCCAGAATCAACCAAAAAAGACCAGCTCCTGTTTTTTTTTTTTTTTTCTTTGGTCTAACCTTTAATTTTATCAAGGGCTCTCTAGATGTGTATGACCCCAAATTATAAAGCCCCTGACACATCTATTCTTCCTGAAAGACCATTTCATCCTTTATTCTTTATTTATAATCCCTCTTGAGGTGTCCTTTCTTTTTTACAGTAGAAACATTCAGGGACACGTACCTGTTTGTTTGTCCTTTGTGTGTGTGCCAGCTTTTCCTGAGGCTTCCGGGCTGGAGCTGACATTCCAGCGTTTGTGCTTGTGCTTCCCTTACTGCTGCCACCAACACCCTGGCCTGGGTCTTTTGTTTAATCCAATCATTTTTGCTTGGTCCGCCTCTGTCTGAGCATTCCATGACGGTCCTTGTTCTGGCCACTTTCCACCCCGCTCCCGCCCTGGGGGTTCCTGAATTCCCAATCCTTTATGGCAGCCTGCCTAATTATATCTCATTCCTGGGCATTAAACAAGGATCTTTATATAGCTGAGATATCATCATATGAATATATGCTATTCCCCAAAAATTCATCCAACCTCTCTGCCACTCCCAACGGGTCATCCATTACTTTTCCCATTTTTGAAAAGTCCTCATATCCCTGTGTTGATGGGAACATTTACTAACCTGATGATTCCGGGAGCGGTGGAAACTTCCCTTAAAGGGTATAGATTCTCTCCTCGTTTTCCGCCGAGTTCGGCTGGCAGTGAAGTAAACAAATGGGCCAGGAGACCTTGTGCTCCTTTCTTGATAAGGCCTTTATTATAAGGAGAGCCTATAGGGGTGGGGGCTCGGGGTTCACGACGCCGCCGCTGCTCCCAGGTGAGTCAACGTCCCAGAGGAGGGGTAGACGAGCCTGTCAGTCACGGCAGGATCGGAGTCTTCGCCCTCGCAGGATACGTCACAAGACTCCCTGTAGCTCGCTGGTCTAGGGGGTTTTCTTTGCTCTGGCTCCTTTAAGCTTATAGCGATTGGCTTCGGAAATTCTAAGGGTCTTCTCCAACTCTCTGGAGCTTTCCTTGCATGTAGGTGTGGATCATTTTGTGGTTCCTGCTCTTGGCTCGTTGTCTGGGTCTATTTCGTTTTACGTGGAAGTCTAGTAATTAATACTCAGCGCCCGCTCGGCCCTCTGGGAAGCAGGAAGTCTCCCCTGGGAGCAATTTCCTGAGAGCAGCTTCGGAACTACCCGACGCAGTGAAAGGGACAGAAGGGGCTTTAGACTAGTGAAACCAACAGGTAGGATTTCTTCTATAAAGGATTTTAACAAAGCATCCATAACAAGAGGGGAGGGTACAGAGACTCAGGGAGTTAACTGGGGGTACAAACTGGGCACAAGAGCAAATACACAGGAGTGGAACCAACAAACACATGCACAAGGGAACCTCCGAACTGTGAGGAGGTAAACAGACAAAAAGGTTAGACATTGACTTTATTTATGACAGCAGGAGGAGGTGTGCCTTCCCTGGTGTGCTGTGTGTGTGTGTTTCTGTGTTGTGTGGAAGGGGGAGGCTGAGAAGGTCCGCAGCACCTGCATCAGGGACTTGGGCATTAGATGGTGATGCAGACTGAGCCGGGGGTCAGGTTTTCTAGGGGTTCCCAAGTTCTCCCGAGCTTACCTTGCTGCCAGAGGTCTTAATAGGGAACAGCTGCGCGCTGGCATATTCCCATAGCCTGGCATAGCCCAGTTCCTCATTGTCTCATTTCCATTTTACACGTAGAATGCACAGCACGACTTATACTGATCAGAAACAAAACAAATTCGCTACCGATTTCCAAAAACCGCTGTTGAGAAGCGAAACCACTTAGATTTCAGCCCTGTAGAGCAGCAGCAGCAGCTTGTGCTGCTTTTAAAATCTGCCGCCTGCAGGAACAAGGACTCGCCCACGCCACGTGGCCGAGCGGCGACCAGCGCCGCCCACGCGTGGCAGGAAAGCCCGAGCCGCGGCTCTCCCGCCGCCCGCGGCACTATCGGGGTGGGCAGAAGCCCCCGCCCCTCCCGCGGCACTATCGGGGTGGGCAGGAGCCCCCTCCGGCCCCCGCTCGCGCCACAGCGAAACCAAAGCTGCTCCGCAGGCTGCGAAGGGGAGGGGCGGGCAGAGCCCCCCCCGCACTCCCCGAGCCGGCGCCGCCTCTGCCACAGCCACGCGGGCTCTGAACACAGCAGAACCACGCTGCCTGTGGCTGCCGGGGTTGCGCAGCCTGCCTTTCTTTTTTTTTTTTTTTTTTTTTTAACATTAACCCCCCAAGAGGCTTTCCCTCGGAATCTCAGGGAATTAATCTCTTTCCCCGTTTCTTGTTTTTGTGCTTACCTTTTCTTGCCTTCAGGTTTTTACCCTTTTCCGGCTTAGAATTTTCTCCCCGAGGTCTCTCCGCACTTTACTGCTCCCTTGTCCCATATTTAAAAGTTTTCCTTACCGTATTTCCAAGTCAGTGTCCACAAGCCGTTCCAAGAAGTCAGTTCCTCGCGTGCTAAATGTGTATTTCAGTCCTGTCCCGGACCAAGTCTTACCAAGTATCTAAATCGGTCTGTCCCCGACCGAGCCTTGCCAACCTAGTAACCGCACAGCGAACCAGTCCGTGGGTTTTCAGTTGGAAGAACAGTGAGCTCTCTTTTACCTGTTTGCTGGGCTCCCGGAGCCCAGAGTCAGTGTGGTTTACCAGTTTCTCGAGTCCACGAGAGCGTACCATCCCATGTGTAAATATTTGGCCTTAAAAATTGGTTTAATTTTTCCAGGGGTGCTCTAGTAAGTGCCCCATCCTCTATACAAAAGCATACCATTTTGACTTTATCCTTCCCTTTCCTCAGGGACCTGGGGAAGCTTTACAGGGATTCTCCACCCATGGGACCAGAGGGCTTGCTTTTCCTCTGTCCCATCTTCTGGAGTGCACTCAGTTTCTCTCACACATGCTCCCCTGGTTCGTGGCCCAGCCCCACGTGGGGAATGGAAAACGCACTAATACAGAGTCCGCACTCAGTCTCTACGAGACCTCTCATACACAACACTCCGGGATAACCACCCCAAACCGAGCGGGTAACCAGCCTATACTCACGCGTCCTGCGTCTTCGCTCGGTTCTTCGTGCACAAAGTTTACAGGGGTAACCGGTTCTCCTTTGCCCGCAGCTTAATTTAGGTTCGTCGGTGGAGAGTGATCAGGAAGCCTGGGGCAGCCGGGCCGCCATAAGGGCGGGGCACCTCCTGATCGTCCCGTAGCGACCGATCTACTTCTCCATCCGAATCACGGCACCAAATTGTTATAAGTTACGACACAGGACCAATTTGTGTCATTTTCCAATTAAAGAGATTTTATTAATTTAGCAAGCAAGCAGTACGGGCAAATGCAGCGCTGGGCGGCCGGGGGGTCTCCGCCCCACCAACGGCACGCAAAAATGTTCTGTCCCAACCTTCCTTTTATACCCCCCTTCTCCTTGCGGACGTGACTCTCCAGATGTAGTCTGCGTCTTGTTGATAGGGGGTCGTTCCCTCCTGGTGGTCGCTGGGGTACGTGATAGCTTCTAAGTCTCTTCTTTTAAGATACAGTTTTTACAAGCAAGCAAACCAGATACACATACCCAGGACTTTAATCTCAACCTCCTTATCACCTTGTAAGCAAGTAAGCATTTCAAAGACAGACCAGTACATTCTTAGCCACTGTCTTATGCAAAACAAGTTAGGCGAGCATACCACAGTCTTGCTTCAGTGAACAAATCAACTTCTACTTATCTCAGTCACTTTGGTAATGTGTAAGGATATTTGGGAAATATTAAATGTCCTTTACTAACAAGGTTCTTTCATGTTCCTCTTGTTGAATCTTCTTGTTTAGATTGTGACAGTCCCCTTGTACTCCCTTCATTTTTATTCATAAGTGAGGTTCAGGTTCATCTTATATTTTTCTGAGTTGTCTACCCATCACCTCAGTTGTTCCAAGACTCAGACATTTCACTGAAATAATTTTCAATAATTCATTATGAAACTAATTCTTGAATTGAAAAACTACCCTTTTAGCCACACAAACACCTAGTTCCCAATGGGGCCAGCTTTGGAAATATGCTTTCACACTATCTAGAAGTAGAGTCTCATCTGTACTTCAGCCATAAAGACAGTGTGGATGCTTTCAGTGTAAAAGGTAGGCATCTAAATGATGCCACATACATCTGCCACCTGACTAATGGACAAATCTCTGAGTCTTGATGTCTTGTCAGGTCTTGGAAAGGAACATATTCTGACTTTGAGAATGGCTACCATATGCAGGGGAGTAACTGGTATTCTGCATCAAATGGATAAAGAATTGAGACTGTAGAATTAGTCGATAACAAATTTATCTGTGTAGTGAACTCCTTTCCTTCCATCCAGTGGTGTTGGCATGGAAATATCAATTAATGCTCAAGAGTCTTGAATATTGACCCTTTGGTGTTCTCAGCTCTGTCTCATGGTAAATTGATTGCAATAGACAGGGGAACAATTTTTATTCCTAGTGCAGCACAAGCACAAATGTTTCAGGATGCTTTAAGCTGATTTGTGTGCTCCCCACTGGAGACAAGGACTGCAGTTACCTGTAACATGAAGTGTCTTTCCTGGAACTGACAGGTGGAACGGCGGCATTACCTGGTTTCCAAAGCAGTGGAGGAGGTGCAGAAAATCATCCAGCAGCTGACAGCAGAAATCAGCTACAAGGCCGTGCGATTCCAGGCTATCTCCAACTCTGGCATTCACAATGAGAACATTAAGGTATGAACAAGAGCTCTAAAGCACTCTCTGGCAGCCTGTAGGCAACCAGAAAGTGATTTCTCCATTATATAAGTGTTTGTATGGGCAGGTACCTCACCCAAACACCACAGAGGATGTGCTGACCCTTCACTGTGGACTTCTAGTGATGGGTCGTTGGCACTCACTCATGGACATCCTACAGCCAGATGAGCATAGAGGAGAGATGGGTAAATCAGGCAGAGCCTCTTCTTGCAGCTGCTGTGTTTACAAACAGCATCTACTGCCAAAGCTGTCAATCCACAAACAGAAGCCAAAGCTTTTTGGGAGTCAGAAAGAGAAACTTATGCAGCAGTAACATAAGAAAAAATGCTCATGCCTTCATGAGCTATGACCCATATTTTTCACAGGTAAAAAAGCTGTCAACTCACTTTAAAAAATGAAAGAAGAATTAAAAGTCCTTCTGCTATGAACATTAGAAAGTTCCTTCTGAAAAATATGTTATTTCTTTGTCATGAATTGGAATTTCTTTTTCATTGGGGAAAAAAAAATTCTTATTAGTGGGATAAGTGAAATGCCTCCCTGCTTTAGATCTTCAGATGTAAAAATAATAATGCCCTGTACCAGCTGTGACAGAAGAAGGCTGCTTATTTCTTGTGACTCCATTACACAAAAGTAACTAGTAAAGACACAAGAAACAATCACAGCAATGGCAACTTCAGATGAAAACAATTTTTCCATCTGAACTAGTTGAAATACTAATGTCAACCATTATACTGAACCACAGCCATTTACAGATCAAAACACAGCAAATACTTAAAAGCACGAGGCAACTTTTGCAGCTCTCTGGGACTGAAAGGGAAGAAGTCTCTGTATGAAGCTGCTGGAATGGTATGGAGGTGGAAGCAAAATAAAATCACCCAGTCTGAAATGTGGCCATTGCCCTGGGGACAAAGACATTCAGATTCATAGCTTTTCTGGGATTTCTTGTATCCCAGAGCATGTGGTCTTGTCAGTAAGTATGGCCACAGTGACATAAAACAGTGCCACAGCCTGGTCCTTGAGTTCCTTAGTGCCAGACTCTGCCAGCCACCTCCTGTGTGGAACAAACCTGCTTGGCTAATGAGGTCTGACAGGACCAGGGTCAGGGTAAAATTGTTGCTCCAGAAAGCAAAGCAGAACAAAGCCACCAAAGCAATCTATTATGATCAGTAACTTGGTGTTATAGTACGCAGATCTGAACAAATTCTGCTTGAAAGAAATCCTCAAAATCTATTTCCTTAAAAGTGGCAGATCTGTTGTTCATGCTTAACTGAACCCAGTGTTACAAATCTGTGGAAGTCGCACTAGGAGGAACATATAGGAACTGTCATATATGTATGGGGCACGAAAGAATGGGTTGATGAGAAATTATTTTGGTTTGGGCTGTCTTCTTCCAAAGATTGAAAACTTTAATACTGCTGCTGACATACCTTAACATAGAGGAGACTTGTGTCCAGGGAAAGCCAATCTATTCATTATTCCATGTTCAATTTCGCAACATATTTTTTTCTGTCAGTTAAATTTACAGGATTTTTCACAACTTTCAACTTCTGGCTAAAAGGAATCAATTTAACATGGTGACAGATCTAGATTTGTTGAGAAGCCTCAAGCTCCCTTCTAAATATGAAGGGCTGAGTGGAGAATAGTTAAGAAAAGTCTTTAGGTATTCAGTGTTTTCCTGTGATCCATGTAACAAAAAGTTATGCTTTATTGAAAACCTGCACTGCCCAGTGGCATTGCCAAGTGTTTAATCAAGGTGGGGGAAATGGGGGGAATTTTCCTTTAACAATGTCCAAGCATCCAGGGAAGCTTGCAGCTTTGCTCTGTGAATGAATGACCTTTGCTGTGAATGAATGATGCTTTCTCTCTGTTCTGTGTACTTGTCTTCCTTTCTGCTTCTCTCAGGATCAGCCAGCTTTACTGGCCAAGTGGTCAGCTATGCTTCAGAGGAAGCGCCCATTCCACCCATCCATCCAGGTACAAAGCCTTCCTGGTGCCTGGCAATCCCTGTGCTTGCTTCCTCCTCACACACCCTCTTCTCCAGACAACTTCACCCACCAAACTGATCCTTCCGTAACTGATATGTCCTCTGAACAAGAGACTTGCTTTTTTTTTTTTTTCCCGCAAAGAATAATTATTTTCTTTCTGACCTAATATTTCTGTCTCCCTGGAACAGCCTGACCAGGTTCACAAGAATGAGGTTATATTTAATTTGCCCAGCATACTCTAGACAGGATTTTAACACAGCAGAACTGGCCACAAGTTACACACCCAGAACTGGAGACTCGTGCCTGTGACTTTCTGGGCCTGTGGCCTGCACACAGCATGTGAGACCATCATGTGATAGAGCATAGGTATGGGACTGGGATTTGTTTAGGCCAAGAAGATACCAATTGTCCATCATTACAGTGCTAATCCCAGCCTTGTGCATTCTGTTGTTTTCTGATAAGCCCCAGGTGGAGGACCTTTGTGAATTGCATTTGTAGGCACTCACATAACATGTGCAGCTCTTCCCTTTGCAATCTATTGGGTGCCGTGCATACAAGACAGCACTTTGGTATGGGGGGAAATGGTTCTTTACCTGAAAATGTGCCTGAGGCAGTGAGAGGAGCAGTAACTGCATGACAGCCATTGTATTTTTTCCTTATGGAGCCTACTACTCTGTTTCTGAACTGCCCACAAGATTTCTCAGCCCCACCAAACCTGATATGTGCAGGTCAGCTTGATCTGCAGTGTCATCCATTCAGCATCCTCCTTTATGGTTTATATTTGACAAAAGAGCAGCATCCTGGTGTTTTCTTTGCTATTTCTGTGCTTCTGGCTGGCCATCTTTTGTTTTCCAAATCTCTTGCCAGGGAGCAGAGAGGACCAGCTGCTCCCTGTGTGTGAGAGAGATAGGAGGTGAGCATAGCAAGGCAGCCCCTGCCCTATGGTCCCTGAGTGAGAGAGATGCAAGGAGGACAGCTGGGTCAGCCAAGAGTCTAGATCATCAGGGGAGCCTGCTGATAAGTCAGGTCTGAGGTCAAGCTGCTTCCCCACTCACTGGAGCCCAGGGCTAACCTGAAATGGGGGTCCCAGACCCATGGGCAGAAGGCTCAGAAAGGCTGCTTAGGGGCAGAAAAACCTGTTAGTGCCCACAGGGTACTGGCACCTCTGTGGTAATACTTTAAATCAGCTGAGCTGAGGAAGGCTACCAGAGTGTTTTGGATTGTTACAGGAGAGTGACAAGCATGTTTCATTCACCTCGCAGCAGTGGCTGTCGCTTCACATTCTGCTCATGCAGCAGCTTCACCTTACTTATGCCACTGTAAGTTAGGCTTGGTAGCAAGTGGACTTGCAAAGTTCCTAAGCCAGCATGGTAAAAATCTGAGGACCGAACACCCCTTCTGGAACCACAACTGCCAGATGCTTCCAAAGTAGCACTTGGACATGTCTGGCTATGCCCTGGGCCAGACAGATGATGTTTTGTGGTATTTGAGTCACCTCATTCTTTCCTTGCAAATACCATCTCAGAACTGGCTTTTATTGGAAAAATGGTTGTTCCCCAAGTGAGGCAAATGAACTGGCTTGCAAACAAGCCTCTTAAGGCTTCCTTGTCCATTGGTTGCTGCCTCCATCCTTACACTGTTTCTGTCATGCTTATCAGGAGATGCAGTTCCATACATTACAGCTGGCCAAAACCTGAACTTATTTCTGGGAGTGACACTGCCTCTGTAGGCTCAGGCATGTCACTTGCCTTATGTCTCTGTCCCTTTAAAGGCCAGTCAAACAGAAACACTTGAAACACTTGTAAAATGAATGGGCCATAACCTTCATTTGCTAATGTCTGTCATGGACTTTGAAAGAGATCAGAGAGGTGAACTTTTTGCCATAGGTATGACTAGCATTGGACTCTGGGCTTATCTCAAGTAACAAGTCTGAGATAATAACTACCACTATTTGGGTTTCCCTTGGCTGGATCTCAAAACATATTTTTTCATGCCTTCCTGCTTCTTGGAAGCTGCTGGTTATTACATCTCATCAATTGCAGACTAGAAATAACAAGAAAAGGGGGAAATCATGGCAGGTGTGGTGGCAAATCGGCCAGTGAACTCTTATCTTCTAAGAGCTTCACATCAGACACCTTCTAAGAGAATTTCCTTTTAGTCTGCATGCCTCCAAGGTAACCCTTAGACAAGTCCTGGCTGTGTTCAGTTAGTCCCATCATAGTTTGTCCTTCTTTTCAAAGCCCCCAGTTTTACCTAGTACTTCCTCAACCCTGTTTTCCTTACTTTAGCTCATGGATCTGCCCTTGTCTCCTCTCTTAATCTCTCTGAACTCTCCTAGGTCTTAGCACCCAGCCAGTTCCTCATCACAGTTCCTCTGCGTGGCCTGACCGGTTACAGGGAATGCCAGGTACGACACTGGCGCTATTACACCGTGAACGGAGCCAAGCTCCTCTCCTCCGTGCGGGACCCTGAGGAATTGCATCAGTGGCTGGAGGTGGAGCAGTTCTCAAAAAGCCTTCAGCAGTGGCATGAAGAGGATGTGAACATCGAAGGTGATCTGGTTCCAGCCAAAGTCCTTATTGTCTTCCGGGAGCTGGTGGAGAAGTCGATTGTCTCCTGTAACCTCTCCAGTGAGTTCGGTGGGGACGGGTGTGAGGGAAACCATCACACACACAGGGTGTTTGGCTTGCATGGTCAGAAGCTGAGCAAAACTCTTCAAAACCAGGAAGCTTTCAAGTGATTGCAGTGACGTACACAGACTTGCATTGAAGATAGAATTCACTAGTTCTGGGGCTCTTTCTACCCAAGATGTTTCTCTTTTGGGTAGGGTCTCCAGCAACATCACCCTTGCAGTTCAACTGAGAGGCAGCCTAGATTTTTAGAACATTTAGGAGCTTGTTTGGGAAAAAAAACCTTTCTCTGCTACAGCACCTGCAATATATTTAAATTATTAAGGAAGGTAGTATAGGAAAATTGGGTACTGGAAAGAAGTGTATATCTGAGAAGAACATGTTTGAAGATATTTATAGGGCAGATAATGCTCTGGGGAAACCTTAGCTGCCCACAGATTTCCCACAGCATGGGATGGTGGGAACGAAGTAGAAGGACTTCTACTGAAGCAAAATATGTTGGACAAGAGCTCTTTTCCCCAGTGTCCAGGCTACTCCTGTGGTGCCTCTTCCCATAGCATGTTTCCAGAATGACTTCACTCATCAGTAGCCTAATGAGTCTTCTGTATTTCAGAGCAATACAAGCTATTTCCACTCATTTGATCACACTCTGAATTGTAGTCACAGGAAAAAAAAAGTTAAAGTCAAGCTCTGCTAGATAATGGCATTTTTTTTCAGGAAATACTTGTTATCATAGGAATGGAAAGGTGGATAGGAATGAAATTTCAGCATTGAGGCTCACAAGAAAGACCAGCTGGAACAGGCTTGCTTCTGAGGCTTTACTTATGTGAAAGCTTTTGTGTTGGGCAGCAATCACATCAAGTTTTTGAGTGAAGATTTTGTGTTGCAAGGACCCCAGAGAGTGGTGTTTAGGTTGATGATTCTGATGCCTTTTTTGTAAGGTCCACTGGGAGGAGATGAGCTAAGATGAAGTCCAGAGAAGCAATTACCATTTTTGGTTTTTAATGTGAAGAATGGACTTCCTTCATCCCACAGTATGGCTAAATTTTCAGAAAAACTTCACTAATTTCTTTGCTTCCCTGTTTTTTAATTATTTCAACACCAGCAAAATCAATTTTTGAAATGTCTCACTTTTCATTAGTGGAAAAATAGGTATAAGCATTGCAATGCTTTTGGATATGCTATGAAGATATTTACATGCTGACACAGTGGTTGCTGTAACACCTTTCAGCTGCTAGGGATCCTTGTTGGGAGCTTGGGAACAGAACAGTTCCTGTTTTGATGCCAGGCTTGGCTCAGCAGGGAAGTAGCACGTACATTTTCTGAGGTTAATGAAGTTTTGGTTGGGATGGACTCTACTCTTTGCATGGTAAGGTATATATAACCCCATGAATTGCTCCTTAGCACATGCCAGTCAAAATGAGGTGGGATAACATACTGCTCTTTTAAAGTGCTTATGTCTATCTGCTCAGCCTTTCACTTCAGTGGGTTAGAGGATGAACATGCAATTGGCTCAGATGGCAGAGCTGAAGGGACAATGATCCTGCTGGAGAGACTGCGACAGAAACTTTTTCCATGAACTCAACTGGACCAACAGGAAACATCCCACAAAGTCCATTAGTTGCAGCTTGCTTTCCTTTCTGTACTCAGAGATCACGTTGTTCCTGGAGACGAGCCACTCTTCTTTAACACTGAGGAAATGGCTTTCCTCCAAATCACCTTGGAACTAACTCTCCTTAACACTCAGCACTTGCAGTGATGTAGCAGTTAGCCTTTTCTGTGTGACTGCTCTGCACAACAGACCATAAATTCTGGTATTGTCTCCTGTGCATCTCCAGAAATAAACTTTACAGATACCCCACAAAACATTCTGAATGACTGGCAGTGGTAAATGTGATCTGGCCTGGGTCTGATCTTAGGTTCTCTGAAGGAAGAAGAGCATCTTTAGATAGAAAGTGTTCATCTGGTCCTCTCCAATCTGCAGTGATCTCCTTGTAGTATACCATTAGAAATGTTAGGTTGCACCACTTGTCTAGCTTTATTTTTAAGAACCTGATCCTAGGGTTTAAGAGGACCCACAAATGAAAAAAAAAAAAAAGCATGATAATTGAGTGTAAAGTTAAGAACATTGTTCTTTCATCTTCCTGTTCTCCTTCCCCAGCATAGACTTATATAGATTTAGGCTTTTCTTACAGTCTTCATGTGTTATTGAGGAGAAAGTGTTAAGACAGAGCAATAGAGTGGCAAGGTCCTAGACAGCCTCTTGGCTTGGCTTGTAGAAAAGGACCTTTTTATCTATATTTTCTTCTCTTGTTGTCTTTTCACAGGTAAAGTGACAGTGCTGGAGAGCTTCAGCTCTGTGGTCCGGGTGGCTGTGGAGACGTCAGAATCCCACGTTGAGGTGGAGCTGGTCCCTGCTGTGGAGATTCCAATGTGCTGGCCCGAGAAAGCCCGGTGGCCTCGCTGCCTTAAGCGCTGGCCTTCTCAGGAAAAAGTGCAATGCATCAAGGTAAACAGTGTAAAAAACACCCTTAACTCTGGGATGGAATTTACCTCTCAGGTGTCTGACAGTGTTTTCCCAAAGGAAGAACTGTATGGTGATGGCAGTACAGTTAGAAGATGTATTCTCTAAAGACAGAAGCAGTGTTTCGAAATATTCTGTCGGAATTTATTTGGATTTTGTTCCCCCCCCCCGCCCCGCTTACAGTGGTGAATTCTATAGAAAAAATCTGAGTTAACTTTTTATTTTGTGAGTCTCTAGCAAACAGTTCTGCCTGCATCACACAGCTCTGACGTGCATCATGCTTGCTTTGCTTCATGTAAGACTTCAGCAAATAGGCTGGTGTCTTGTAGTTTTCCCTCCAGCTCAATCCCATCTTTCCCTACAACACTTATAGCTGAATTCTGGCACTTCAGCTCAACCCCAGCTGCCAAGTTCCTGCAGGTCCCATTCTACCTTCCAGTCCTGCTCCCCTCTTATGCACAATCTCCTGCTGCACAGCAAAGTGCCTGCACAGCTGTACCTCTGCTCTAGTGGCACTGCTGGTACTGTGCCTTATGGCTGTAGAACAGGATCTGCCTGCAGTAACTGATACCAGCACACAAGGAAACAATGCAAAATGTGTGTTTATTCAACTAAGAATTAAGATGGGAGTGCACCTCATGTTTGCTGTCTCTGCTAACATGCTTTTGTAACCTCTGTCTGCATTGCTGGGAGAAGTTTGCCTCTGAACTGCTGTCACACTTCCCCTGTCATTCCACAGTCGCTGGGTTTCGACCTCCTAGCCCGCTCTAATTACCACTGGCAGCTGTGCTTCTCCCGTGCTGAGCACATCCTCATGGAGGGACTTGATGAAGATGGTGGTTGTCGCATGAAGTGCTTCAGGGTCATGAGGCAGATGAAGGAAGATGTCTGGTGTGCTGGGAATAAGCCTGTCATCACAGCTTATCACCTTCAGGTAGGCATCACCTTGATACTTACATACAGTGACGGGATCTGTTGCAGTGGCTTCCATCCAGTAATGTCAGAATGTTGTGGTGTAAGTCAGTGCAGCATCTGTGTAACTTCTAAGGTAACTGTCAAAACTGCTGTACCTTCTCACTGCTTTATGGTGGCAAGGAGCTCACTAAATATGTGTTCCAAACTTCAATAAGAAAGTAAGGCCCGTAGGAACATTATGATTGCAGCAACATAAATAGAGTTGAGGCCCCTCCTCTGTTTTGACTTCATGTTGTACTGTTGTCTGTAATTGCACACTTACTTCCTGCTTCTTGACTATCCCAGCCATCTATATTCATCTGTCTCTCTGGTGGAAGATGGTGCTTTTTTTCTTTGTGGATATGCACCTAACAAAACTGTCTTAGGTGAGCACTATTAATGAATTAGGTGAAAATTACAGTTCTGGTGGTGTTTTGCTTGGGGTAGGAAGGGAAGAAAGAGTTAAAGAGGTGGTGGCATCCTCCCTGCACCTATTTCAGGGTTCAAGATGGCTTCAAACAAGATTTGTGAAGAAGAGAAGACCCTGCTATTACTGTGTCCCCACATCTGACAGCTGCAGACACCATTCTGCCACAGGCAGTACCATGTGTTAGATTATAGATTAAAAATCCTGTTTTCTGTGACTTCTTCCTCCTGGAGTTGCCAGGGATAGGCTGTACTTTTCCCACCTTGAAGCCTCAAGCCATTAGTTTCCTATAGTAGTTACTGATCTTTGGTGTCCAAAACCAGATGCAATGCTAAGAGTCCTCCTAAAGAAAAAGCTGGTGAGCATCAAATGCTGTTACAGTCATGGCACTACTCTAAGTCAAGACGGAATAAAAAAATAATTAATGAGGCTGATTAGAGCTTAGCTGAATGCAAAACTCCTCAGTGCCTCTAAGAACTACCTAGTGGGAAAACTGTCATATGTAAGACAAAGTGGAAAACCATTTAACCATTAGGAACAATGTTCTCCCCTGGCTGAAGGAGCAGATGTGCAGGAAGTGCTGTTGCATGGACTCTTGATCAAAGTAGGAAACTATTTAGAAACTCTTCAATTCTTTACTGTAACATAGTTCCGGCTTTTACAGCAAGAGAGTATTGGTTTACCAGACAGAATTAATTTTTCAAAGTTACTCACATTAGAAAGAAAAACAGGAAAAAAAAAGAAAAGAAAAATGAGAGAAACAGTCAGTGGTTAAACCAGCAGTTGAGCAGAGGCTCAGTGTTAAGTTTCTTCACATTCTCGTGTTCCCCCTGTTTCTTTACCAATTCTCAGGTTGCCCCTGTCAGAGGTATCCAACAATTAGGATTAAACAAGATCCTCTGTGACAGAGGAAATCTGCATACCAGGAGCTCTGAAAGCCAGAGAGGACCATGTAACTGCCCTTCTTTTGCTTACCTGCATAGGAATGAAGTTTGAGATCTGGAATTTCAAAAAGATCTAGGTACATTCTGAAAGCCAACTCTATGCTGTTGATAGAGAGCTGGAAGTTAGGGACATAAATACTGGGGATAAATCACTTGTTTATGCTCCTGACTGAAAAAGCAGCACTGTTTTCCTTGCCTCCAGAAACTTCATTGCAACTGCTGCCTGCTGAAGTAGTTTTAGTGTGTCAGAAGGTTACTACTCTGCAAGTCTTCAAGGAGCAGCTCTCAGAGTTATAGGTTGAATTCCTCACTATGTCTTTGTTCCCTGGTGACATTCAAGAAAAGGCTTTGTGGTTATTGCAGCTGTGAACAAAAAAAAATCACATTTGAAAAACTGTTTGGGAATAAATTTGTCAGCAGTACAACTGTAGATGAAATTCCACCTCTGTAGAAACAGACATTGTTGAAGGCTGTGGTTCTGCCACCTCTCAAAATGTCTGTGAGTCTCTTTTTGGGAAGCTGAATTTGCAAAATAAAATTGGGATTCAGAGGACACTTAAGGAACTTAGCAGAATTATTGAACACTGAATAGGTGATTTTGTACTTTAAAATGTTATTTCAGGCTGACCAAGGCAGTCAGTTCAGCTTTTTTGATACAGTAAGTCTAAGTTCTGTGAGAAAATTTTTCTCAGTCACGGGAAAGTCTGAGAAAATGCAACATAGGCAGTGTAAAAATAATATTATAACAGCAACAATCATATGTATTTTGTTATTTTAACTATGTATTTTTCAAATGTTAAATTGCATAAAATAATTTTGGAGGAATAGAACATAAGACATTAAGTATCACATGTCATTAAAAAACAGGCAGCATTTGAGCAGAAAGCAAGCCTTGCACCTGCAATACCTTCTTGGAATCTCAGTCTGTTCAGGATGCAATCTTCATGTATCTTCAGCACAAATACAGCTGAAGCTAACAAATAATTATGTTGATCTCATTATGCTCTGTCCCTCCTTGCATCTACTGGCTTCTACCTTTGCATAATAGGCCATTTTCTACAGCTTGAAATGCCTGGTATTTCTACAGAGCCTCCTGCTGGAGGATAGCAAATAGGCCAAGATTATTTTATTATTTTAGTGACATCATTTTCCTTGGGCTCCTGGCTCAGTCAGTGGAGAGTGGCTCCTCTAGGGAGAGATCCTAACCAGGCACCTCTGAGCTGCTCTCCCTGGTCATTTGGGATCCCTCCATTGCAGAAACGTTAACACAGGGAGGTAGCAGCATGAGTCTCTGTGATTTCCAAGGCTGTCAGCCATTTACCAGCACTAAAAGTGCTTTAGTAAGCTGTGTGAGCCCTCGACAGAACCTCTAACACATCTTCTCTCCCATCTGCCTCTTGCAGACAGTGCTATTCTGGACGTGTGAAAAATACCCACGCACCAAGGATTGGCGCTGCTTCCCTGAAGCCTTTCTGAGGCTGGTACAGAAGCTGCACAAGTGTGTCAGCCAGCACTTCCTCAAGCATTACTTTCTCAAGAACACCAATCTGCTCAAATATGCCAACACCAGTGACCTGGACCTGGTGGCCAGCAAGCTGGCAGTCTTCTTGGAGAACCCTGTTTTCTGCCTGGACTAAGGCAGGCAAAGGTCTTGCCCCAAGCCCGAGTAGGTCCCCCAGCTCCTCTCCCCACCTGTGGTTACTCCCCGTGTCCTTCCAGTAGATGCTGCAGCTGGCTCTGTGAGACATTTGGCACATGCAGCGCTAAAGAGAAGTGTCGAGCTGGCAGCGGTGGGCGGTGAAAACTGATGGGAGGCATCACTTGATGCCCAGCTGATCTAATTTGCTTTCAACAGTGACAGCTTGCCTGGAAGCTACAGCCAGTGAAACCCAACTTTGTGTGTCAGTCAGAGCAGGCAATTGCCTTGTTCTGTGTCTCCAGTCTTGTGGCACCGAAGCTGAAAGGCAGCGCAAAGGAGTCTCGCTCTGCTGCCTCTGTAACCTAGCCCATGTATTGTTGCTGCAGTCACCTTTCTTACAAGGACAGCGGGTTTAATTGCCTGCTTACCTCACAGGCCAGCTCTGCAGAGGGGCAGAGGAACATTTCTGAGATGTTCTGAAGCTGGAAGCTTTCTCAGAGGAAATTCAATTCAGTGAGATCCTGCTCCAGTAGGAATCTAGTAGGAATTTAACCATGCTGCTAGTGTTGAAGAGCTCAATGGAAGCAAGAAGAGGAACAGTGGGTTTTGCCTCTTCTTTTTTTCTCTCCTCCACTTACATTTTTCTTTCAATTGCTTCAAATATGTCTTTTTCATATTTGCCTTTGCCAGTTGTGTTAGTGCCATACAATCAGGGGGGCTTTGGCAGAGCAGATTTCACTCCCATCCCCAGCTCTATCCAGCAGGCTGGACAAAGAGCAGGCTTTTCCCTAGTTGTTAACACCTAACTATTTTTGGGTGCAGTGCAGAAGGAGAGTATTTTTCAAAGGCTCTTAGCTCCAAGACCCCCAGTGCTTTTAATTTTGTGGATGTTTCAAAAGAAAATGGATTTTAGTATTTCAAAAGAACAGAGCTTTAGAATTAATATAAAGAATGCTGGGTTTAATATTATTAAATTGCTGAAACTAAACCAAGGTAGGGGGGATTTTGGCTTTGGTTTGGTGGGGTTTTTTTGTCATATCTGTGCAGGAAAGTAAACAAGTGCTTTCCCAAGGTGGGATATGCAGCCTACGCTCCAGGAAGCTGCACAAGGCACATCTGCGGCGTGGCGTCTCCCCAGCGGGGCAGACTGCGGTACAGCCACGCGTCTCCAGCACAGCCTCTGCCTCTGGAGCAGGCTGTCTTCTGCAGTTTCTTGAGCAGAATAGATGTGGGTCAGGAAGGATCCCAGCTGTGTGTCCTGGTCTGGTCATGGCCCTGTGTCTCCTGCATCAGATCTCACCGTTTATTGACCTGATCCCACCATGTAAACTGGCACCCACATTGTTCCGATCCTCGGAATAACCTCCAAGTCACCTTTCCACATGGGTAACTGTGTTGTGTGGAACTGTTTCAAATAGTTAACTTCTCTTGCTAAACCTTTGTTTTCCAGGCTCCCTAAATGGGACACAAGTGTCAGTTTCATGATGACACCTCCTGTTCAAGTGTGGCTTTTCTGTTTCCTGTAAGTTGAGCTGTTTCATTAAAGCACAAGGAAATGCCAGTCTGCTAGGCGGAGTCAGACAGCTGTGGCAATGAAGCAATGTCTCCTGTTTCATCTTGATTTTGTCTTGTGGTTGAAAGGCTGGCTTCTGAAGTTAGGAGGGCAAAAACAATTCAAACTGTTTGAGGATGGTGCAAAACATTCAGAGCTGTTAAACCCAAATTTAATATTTTACTGCTCTGATGTATGGTACTTATGGGATTTAGTTGTGGCTGTTGAAAAATTTATCTCCCTTTATAGCTGGGTGGAAAAAAAAAGTTTCAGTGGTGATACCTCAACTTGGATGCAGCTGTGTATCAGCCCTCAGCTGCTGGGCTTCACAGCCTGCTGTGAAGCAAAACCATGGGCATGCACCATGCTGCACAGCCGTGACATGGAATGTTCCACTGCTCTGCCAGGGTGGCAGCCTCTTACAGTCAGCAATGACTCAGCCAAGCCAGGAAATAAGCACAGAATGATGGACCCCTGCTTTGAGCCAAGTCTGATCAGTTTTTGCTCTGTTTTCTTCTTGTTTATACAAGCAATGCATCAGATAGCATATGCTGCTGCAGAAAGTATCCTTGTCACCACTTAAACATGGAAGGTACATTACTACTGACCACAAAGACACAGGAACAGTCCTACAGCTTTTTCTTCAGAACAGCAAGATGTGAACAGCTCACCCCTGGCAAAGGGAACAGGCTTTGAGGAAAGGACTAATGTGTTCATGGAAGCAGTTGAATACAAGAATTAATTCCTTTCAGAGACATCTTTGAGCTACTGTCTCACATCATTTCATGCAGGTCTGCTTGGGTCTGTGTGGGGTTTTGTTGTGATGCAGTTTTTTGTGGTTGTGGGAGAGTTGTGCAGGAGGTCTCTTAATAAAAAAACCAAACTTGCCAAATATATTTATCACATTTCTTACCACAGTAACCTTTCTGCAAATAGCTTTTCACTTATACACCAAGCCTGACTGCAAAATCATGGCCTCATCCCAAGATTTTCCTCCAAAAAGAGATACCACATTGTGTTTTGGCTACAGAATAAGTTTTATGCTTCATATTTATAACTTTTCTTTTTTAAAAGTGAGCATCTGGACAAATACAGACTTTCTTGAAGTAAGTTTAATCAAAAATTCTTTGTTCAGAACATCCAGAAGGAATGTGATGACCATTTTCTCTCCCTCCCTTTTTCATTGCTTTCTTGAGTTTTTGCTGCATTCTCAGCCCTCGCCACAGTCAGCATAGCTGTGTCTGTCAGAAATTTCAATTGAATGTGTTGCTCTGACATAAAACTGTACAAAACTCATGATGTTTTGTCTTTTTACACAGCCTGCCTTCTAGTCACTAGAGGGCAATGTCTCTCTGAAACACAAACACCAATCCAGGAACTTGCTCTTAAAATCAGCATCTTGTTATTATCATCGAGCTGAGACAAATGAGCTCGATTCATTTAATGCTGAATTCTGTTGCCAAAAAGGAGAGGAGACCATGGGGGACCTTTCTAATAAATAGTGTGACTTGAGTAAAAAGTCTCTAAATTCTGGAAGCCACTCTAAGAGCCAGAATATGGATTTATTGTTTCTGATGGTCTTGCAGTAATTCCCAACAGCCTTTGACTGGGAAAGCACCAACAAGCAAAGTGCAGGCAGGGTACTGGGAAGGAGGGAACTTGCAAGAATAGCCACTATCCTGCTCCATTAGGGTCCTGCCCTCTCTCCATGGGGCTAGGCCATGACTCTCATGTGTGCCTACCCCTTAGGCTCCTCTGCCTCCCTCTTGTTTTCTCCCTCCTCCAGAAAAAAAAAATTCTCGGAACAAGTCTTCTGATGCCACCCCTTTGGCTCTGGTGGGAATGGTTATTTTTCAGTGCACATCAACTCTCTTTTAGTTCATGGGACCCAGGTGTACACAGGGGCCATTACAGACCATCTACTCACCATCATTTACACTCCATCTTTAGTTTGAAATGGTGCCCTACAATTAAGTTGGATCACCTTACAAACTGTGTTCCCAGTGGAAACAGCCTGGCCTCTCTGAGCAAAGCTGGGACATGGATGATGATAGGCAGGATAATTCTGCCTTCACACTAAATAGTTTTCTGTTTACCAATGCTAGAATTTCTGGTTTTGAGGGGAAACATATTTTTTATTATTATACCCCATCCCCATCCCCCACACTCATCTGAGGGCTTTGCAATGTCATGTGAGATAGTGACACAGCTGCTAGTGCTCAAAGCATGGTGAGAGATCCCACTCCCCCTATCAGGCCAACCTGTGCCATTACTGTAGGAGGCTGTGGTGCCCTTGACCTCCTTGGCATCTGGCTTCTCTAGCTGGAATAATATGCACAATTTCAAAGGAAATTAAACAGCTCCAGGTAACAAATGTGTTTTAGTCTGTTCTGACATTTTAGCACACAGAAATGGACAACACTTTCATCATGTTACAGGTAATTGTCAGTTCTGCTTCAAGCAGCATCTTTGAACTGAAAGAAAGGACAGGATCAGCACCTGGCTTTGAAAGCATCTCCTGGATGGGTGATGAAGAATCTGGTGATGCCACCAGAGACCAAGCTTATGGAGAGTACAGAATGTATTTTTCACAGGAAAGATTGTCTAATTTGCCATTAGCATCTTCACAAAAAGAAATTACAAGGAAATGCATTAAAGAAAGAATTAATCAAATTGAAAGGCTTTATAGTAATTAGAAAAAAGAATGGCATCTTTCTAGACTCCCCTGGGTGGTGGTAATTACCAGCTGCACAACTGTGTCTTGTGCCACTTAAAGATTTCTGGACTAAAAATCTTAATATCTTTTTGTTTCCATTCTTAGAAAAGCCACTCTTGGAATCAGGCAGCATCACAGACCAGCAGCTCCGACAAGCATGAACTGAGCCTGCTTCAGCCTGGGAGGGCACCACTTTACATTCAGGGTGGTCCAGAGCCTGATCCCAAGCTGTGGCTCAGTTGCATCTGGCCCAGCACACTTTTCCTGTTGCCTTGGAGGAGATGGGTACCATTTGTTATCTAGCAACTTGAACAGCCAAACCTCTTCTGCCACAACTACAGGCAGCCTTACACCCATCTGCTCCTGCAGCACATCCCAGCAGCAGGGGGCATGCCACAGCACCTTCTGGTGACAGTACTGTCACCAGCACAGCTGGGGCACCTGAAGAGCAGGGCTGCATGCACTGCAACTCCAGGAGGCTAGCTAATGCATTCCAGGGTGTCCAAGATTAA
Organism: Chloebia gouldiae; assembly: GCA_003676055.1. Taxonomy (NCBI): domain Eukaryota; kingdom Metazoa; phylum Chordata; class Aves; order Passeriformes; family Passeridae; genus Chloebia; species Chloebia gouldiae. The sequence goes on from QUSF01000117.1 coordinate 261,344, forward strand.
AAAAACGTT
>QUSF01000117.1:261362-295192 GCA_003676055.1 Chloebia gouldiae
TCCTATTTACCATCTAAGCAGGAGTTGCCTTGGGGCAGTCTTCCTTATCTGCGGTTAATAGCCCCATCAATGCCTTACCACATGAACCAGAGATAACACTGTCCAGGAGCAGGTGATTAAGGACACACCTTGAGACTCATAATGACCCATTGTGAGATGCTCTGCCCAGGGGGGAGGAGCTAGGCATTCCAACCTGGATAAACTGGGGATTTCTAGACAGAAGAGTCAGCCTTTTCACAGGTTCTCCGAGAGGCCACAGCGACTACGTCTGCCATCCCAAGAGGACTGCAGCTACTCCAATTTGGACTGCTGCCAGCACGCTGGCCAGGTTGCGTTCTGACTTTGTCGGTGGTCTTACCCTTTGTATTGTTGCATGTATTTTTGTCCTTTTCCCCTTTTCCCAATAAATTGTATTTCTGACTTGGAGTCTCTCACTGGTTTTGCTTTCAAACCAGAACACAGGGAAAAAATTTGGTTAATTCGCAAGAGCTTAAAAAAGTCTGGTTTCAAGCTAGTAGTGAACCAAAACAAAAATGCAGCTCAGAGGATTTTTTTTTAAACCCATGGTAAAAATGACTAAGGAAATGAACATCAGTGTTTGAATTCCTGGGATCCCATTTTAAAAGGGTGAGGACTGGGAGAAATGTCATCAGCCACCAAATCCATCTGCTGCTCTTCCTGGTCCTTTCCCCCAGATTAACCAAGAGTAGTTTCAAAGGTAGGCAGATACTTTGCCCGTGGCTCCCAAGGCAGGCTGATTATTTCAGACACACACAGATCATTAGGAGCTTTTTTTGAACTTTCAGCCTAGATGTGTCCATAGCCAGTACAGTCTGGTTTGTACCAGTACAGATCAAGCTGCTACTCACCCTCCATGGGGTTTGCTGTCTGTGCAACCATCACAAGGATAATCATAAACTCCCTTGCCTTCAGCTGAGCATGACTAGATGTGCCAGACTCTGTGGTCCCTTTCTCTGTGATAAAAGCTCCGTTTCAGTCTTGCTCTCCACTGAGTGTAATTCATCTCTGCACAGATAAACAGGCTGGTTTGCAGCCTTCCAGATGGAGTCTCATCAGTATCTCCAGTAATGGCACATCACATTGATAATACTAACCCATGCAATATATCCCCTGTACTGAAGAGGAAAGGACACACAGAGGTCAAGTTAAACTACTTAAAAAACAACTGCAACTTCAAAGGAAGAGCGACTGTCGTCAATGATTTCCTTGGCCAACCAGGTTAGGCTGGTTGAAAGACTTGCTGTGGCCTGGTTGTCTTGGAAGTGAACCACATTCCCGAGGCATGGGCCAACAGCTTCATCATCTCCATAAGACCTGAGCTCAGGCCAGAATCAATGAGTCTGCTCCAGCCTGTTCCTCACTGCCTTCCCCAGGCAACAACCAGCTCTGGCCTGTAATTCTCCCACACTTCTTCCCCTTGAGTTGGTGGTAGATACCATTCCTCTTTGTAGCACATATCCAGTTTTTACCACTAAACTGAAGAGTTTGGCTGTTTTCTAGCTGTGTCATTAAAATGCCATAGACTGGAGAGGCAACAGATCAGTGACCAGAGCCAATAGCAGCAAAAAGGATTAAAATCTTGAGCATAATTTATGAATGCCATTAGCCACTGAGAGGGAATTATGTTTTGGCTGCAGTTCTGAGGGGGAAGGGTGGGTCTTATCTAGGCAGGAAGGAAAAAAGTGTCTGATTGCATTTGGATTAACAAACAACAATATTGATTTGTTATGTGATACATCTTGGGCTTTTATGTTTGGATCAGATGTAATAACATCTGACCAAAAACAAACTGTATTTTCTCTTTCTTGTATTCAGGCCCTCATGGCCAGACAACATTGTGGTCACATCTCACAGCTGCCAGTCACGGAGCATCTGCCACCCTGCCTGACAGAGCACAGTTCTCCATCAAAACTCTTGCAGAAGGGCAGGTCTTCTCCTCTTACAGAAGAGACACGACAGGAGTTGCATGAGTGTTTCCTTGTAGCCCATGCCCTGCATCCTGGGGATGGGACTGAGCAAGCAATCCTTTTGTCTGCAGTGTCTCTTCTGCCTTTTGTTTGATAACCGACACAGTATCTCATTAAACCGCTTAGCTTGGCAGCTGGGACCATTTGTTAGAGTGTGATATGAAGGATCATAATCAGATTAAACCTCAGGGTCATATTGTGGAGACAGAGATTAGACTGGAGAATAAAGAGAAAGTTTAACTTTGTGTGACAGTGCAGAGTTGCCTCTGCTTAGGGTGGTAAGGAGGGTTAAAAGTGATTGTGGGGGCTCAGCCTGAGAGGATTTCTTTCATGTCTCCCTGCTCAGTTTTGAGCAGAAGTGTTTTAGAATCCACTTTGAAATAGGGAGTAACTCTGCAGCCACCAGCCCCTCATTGCTTTTCTTTCCCAAATGTGGGCCTGAAGAGGGGGCTTGCATGGGAAAGGAAAGCTCAGCAGGTGTAAATGGTGCCAGAAGCCAAAGCTGCATGTACACTGAAGTGTGGTACTTCTGGGAGGGGCTTGCCCTTGTCAATAGGCACTTAGTTATTATCTCTGTGCTGGATGTCCAGGTCCTTGACTTCCCTGGGTCCTTCTGTTCCAGTGCATTTAGCACAGCATCCTATGAGTCCTCCAACAATCTGGGGTCAGGAGGCACCCTCCAAAAGTCAGTAGGAGCCCCACAGTGAGAATATACATCTAGGAGGTCTTTTTGTGATCACCGCTGAGCTGGTTTGGCTAGTGTTAGAAGCAGCAGTAAGAGAAAAGCTGGCATGTTGGGAAAGGCAACATACAGATGGATTTCAGGCATCTGTGCCACCAGAGAGAAATTACCACAGGTCAGAGCAGCTTGGTCCCTGTTGTGAGCCCATTTAACAGACAAGTCTCAGGAAAGACCCCAACTACCACCAGCTTTAGAATCAAACTCAGATCTCTGCAGCTCTCTCCATGGACATTATCTACTCACATGATGACATGCATCTCCCGTCATGAACAGTGAAAACAGTGGGTACATATAAATACACTCAGTTTCAAAAATGGTGGGTAGGCCTACTCCTATCCCAAATGAAGTAAACAGATGTCAAAAAAAGAGGAGATAAAAATGGGTATATACATTTTTTACAACTGTACCTAAGGCCATTGTAAGTTCTGTTCCTGCACTCCCTCTGTTACTTGTTCTGGAGATATACTTAGTGAATAATATATTCTCTCACTGGCTTGGTCTTTTGCCCTGATATAGTACCCTCTTTCTTCTCTTTTGTCTGCCCTCTAGTCCCTGAAGACTTAAGTACTTTAGGGCAGGAGCCTGGCATACAAAGATCTCGTTTGTTGGTGCTCTCTGAAACTTAACACAATGCAAAGCCTTAGCAACACCTCAGAGTAACAAAGGAAATGCTGATCTGAACATCTGGAAAGACAATAGAACCTTTCCAGCCACCCAAGATAACTCCTGGAGTGATAAGGAGGTGCCTGGGGAGGAGCAGATGAATGAGTGCTCCTTGCAGTGCCACAGCCATGCAGATCACTAATGACATCCCCTGGTTTAGGATGATGAATTGGCAGCATTCAGGGGATGGCAGTGCCAGATGCTCGGTGTATGGCTTCGGGGAACTCACACCCGATATTAACAACCAAAAAAAGACGGCAGCAGACTGTGTTCCCCTCCCGGTGCCTGACAGAGACTGCAGAGGGGCCCTTGCACAGAGGGAAAGCACACACCTAGCTGTGACACTCCTCAGCCTTGCAGCAGGGTGGAGTAATTCTGCTTCCTCCGGGCCAGACATAGTCCTGGGCTGTTCCCAGGACTTCTGCACAGCATGGTGACTTTGGACAAGTGCCTGGACCCATGAGGAGCCAGGGAAGCTGCTCAGGAGGCAGAGCCTTTTGATGACACTTGGGAGGATTTCTGCTCAGCCTACAGCCATGGTGGGAGTGGCGCAGGGGCAGAAATCCTACTCTGGCTGGCCAAGCCCACCTTGTGTGTAGTGGCAGCTTGAAACAGTGTTGTACAGGATGGCAGCAGCTGTGTGCCCCCAGAAGCTGCTCCCCCTCTGGCTCCACACACTCCCAAAACCATCCCTGATGATGAAAGAGGCTGCTTCCAGCAATGGCATCTTGAGTCTTGATGAAGATTTTAATAAGTGGTGATGATCATACGCAATATGCAAACAACATATATTCTATAATGTATGCACCAATCTAGCCAGACTTGGGCTGTATTTTCCTGCATCACTCTCTAGAGGTATGTGGGCACCATCAATTAGGGGCAGAGCCCAAGCACTCTCTGCCTGTGCCTCCAAGCTAAAACTGAAGACAGATGCCTCTGTAAGTTCAGTGCAAAATCAGCTTCCCAGAGGAGAAGATTGGTCAAATGTTGGTCCTGTCACCCTGGTGACTCTGTCAGCTAAGGTAGCCTGTGTACAGGCGCTGTCCTTGTGCTAAAGGCTCCTAAATGCAGCAATCCCGCTCAAGCCCCCATGCAGGGAGGCATTGTCCTTATTGTGCCTCTTGGAGCTGCTGTAACATAAGAACTGATTTGGAAGTGTTTTCAATTAGGTTCCTCCAGGCACTGAGAGAGGGGTATCTGAAGCACAGTGGTGAGACATCAGAGCTGACAAAATCAAACCATGTGATACTCATGGATTTGGGACCTATAGCAAGGGAACACCTAAAAACATGGGTACCAACCCTCTGGCAAATTTAAATACTTCAAGAGTTGTTGAAGAAACCTCAAAACATGATCAAAGACTTAAGATGATCACTGTCCTTCCTGCTGTATGTGAAACAGCCACATGGCAAACTGGACTGATGGAGGTTGGGATGTGGGGATGGCTGGGATTGGAGGTGGCAGCAGCCTCATCATGTAGCCTGGGCAAAGCCCCTTAATGTGATCCCAGTATAGAGAGGCTATAGCAACTTACTGGTTTCATTTACTAGGATTTAACAAGAGGAAAGTCTTTCTGTTCAAAGTGGAGGACCATTACCCTTTTTGTGTTCCAGTACTTAGCATTCCCCTTTTGCTTAGGAAACCACAGCAAAGGCTACTTTTGGTGTTCTAAAATTTAATCTCTTTGAACCTTCAACCTACAGTCAAAACAAGAAAATAGAAAACAACATTTCAACAAATAATCACTGTTTACATCCAAAATAGATCTAATTTATTACAAGCATGCTATTACAAACCTGGTGCTTCTTTCCTGAGCTCTGTGTAGCACCTGGTTAGTGAATAGGAGAACACTGGAGGCTTGGGGTGTTTTTCTAAACAGGAAACATATTAGAAAACAAATAGAAGTTTTGGCAGTACTCAGTAGTTGTTGAAATACAACCTAATACAGTTTGGGAGAGCCCTAATACTCATTTCTGTTTTACCCAGGGCACTTCAGGCATAGCTCCTTGAGAGGCTGGTCAGGTACCCACAAACTTGCTGTGCTAAACCTTCACTGAAATTTCACACAAAACTCATGGGTGTGAGCAGGGGCATCCCGTAGTTCACACAGAGACTGATCTGATGTGATCTGTGACCAATAACAAAGGGAAAATGTAATATGTGCCCAAGTCTGGGGCTTAGGAGGGAGAAGCACTGATGTCAGCCCAGCAAGCATCTTGTAATGCTGACAGCAGGGCTGTGTAGGAACAATACAATGGCTCCTACCTACATACCCTGGACAACAGCTCAATCTAAACCTTATTCTATTAGAGGCTGCAGTTCAAGCTTAGCTTTTATTTATTTTGTTTTGTTTTGTTTTGTTTTGTTTTGTTTTTTCCAGTGGTCTGCTCTTACAAGCTGGAAAAGCTTGGTCAAATGAAGTTCAGGTGCTGGGGTCTCATTTGAGACACTTGTAAGACTGACACATGGTACTTTGAAAGATGACCATTAAAATCAACAGGACTCCCTCTTCTTCTTCCTTCAATTTATCCCTACATCCTCAAAAGTGTCTTCAGGCCCTCTCCCTGGCCTAGACAGGACATGAACCCACATCAGCCCATCTTGAGAACCTGGAACAACTGGGTAAAACTTGAGCTGGATTTAGCAGGATTTTTAAGTTGAGAGATCTGAAGCTTTTCCTTCCAAGTATAACTTTTGGGAAGAGGGAGGGAGGTGTGATTGTGGCGCTGCATATTCCAGGCTTCTCCTTACTTGTATTGGTGCATAGGGCAAAAGGACAGCCTGTGACTTGTCCAAGGTAGTGCAGCAGAGGGTGATAGTCAGACCTGAACCCAGCTCTCCCAGCCTTTTGGCCTGACTCCTTAACCTGTGCTGAGCTGTGAAAGTCATCTGTGACTGCCTGGCTGCTCTGTAGGTGGAAAAGCTGCTGCTGCTAGTGAGGCTGTGTTGTTTTTCCCTCTGTTGATATTTGATATCATTAATGTTATGGTTTCCTTTCTGTTTGTTTGCTTGTTTAAATTCTTGGTGATTATAGAGCTATCTCTTGCCAAATTGCAGTGCTCCATCTGCACATTTTTTTGTATCTTGGATGTAAATTTCATTTACAATAGTTTCTGACTGTAAATGCAGGATTTATCATGAGGAGAGCATTTTTTATGCCACTCGCTTGGGCTCTGTTTCAAAATTGGTCTCTGCATCAGGGCAGGACTGACTGGCAAGGTCGTATTCCTCAGACTGACCAGAAATAACAGTATTTGCAGTAATTCTGTTCCTCTGGCTTGGGCAGGAAGCTGTACAAGTATTTGGACTATTGTCAGTGTCTGCCCAGAAACACAGGGGCAGAGTGTGAGTGGGTGCTATTGCACTATCGTGCTGCAGGGAGGCAACACTTCTCCACCCTCCTCTCTGCTGCCTGATCCGGTCAGCTCAGGTGGGAGCCCTGCCATAGGTTTTCTGTGCCTCAGCTCCACAAAAACTCCAGCTGTATTTGGGAACAGTTTCTGCACTGCAGCTGCACCTCCAGGTGAAGGGGGCATTTATTTAGCCCCCGACAGGGGCAGGGCATCACTCTGGCCCTGCTGCTGGCAGCTGGGTGCTCTGGTGCCCATCAGGGTGACAGTGGGAGCTCAGCTTCCAGCTCTGTTGACAGCCTTCCAGGGAGAGCCCTTCTTGCTCTCCTCCCCTGTTCCTGAGCTTGTAGGGTCTGGTGTGTGCAAGCTGGCAAGGGTTCAGCTCATGCCCCACATCCAGTGCATGCCAGCTGGTCCCTTCTAGAGGGTCACAGTGCCATCCCCCTGCTTTGTCCTGCAAGCACTGGGGAGAAGGGGCTGGGAGGCTCCAGGTTGCCTTGGTTGTGTTCTCTCTTGTGCCCTGTGTGTCTTTGGTGTGCTAGGGAAGAAGGTGCTGCCAAGGGTCCTGCTCTGTTTACTTATTTTACTCATGTGTTCCTGTATCTGCTGGGAGCACCCCCCAGCTCCCCAAACCAAGCCACAGTCCTTGTGCAAGCTTTTCCTCTGGCTGCAGTGCTGCCGGAGGAAGACTGGGACCGAGGGGAAGCAGGATGACGAGGGCCACTAAAGTGGCTGTAATACTAAAATCGTCTTTGTGACAGGCGCTGGGGAGGGCCGGGAGCTGTGGCAGCGGGAAGGCTGAGGATGGTCGGAGGGATGTAGAGGGAGCCCGAGGGATGCCTTTCCCCGCCGGGCATCCTACTTGCGGGAGTCGGCGGCCGCTGGAGTGCAGTGCAGCTCCGCCACCGGCACCGCCTGGGTCCCCGCTCGGTCCCGCCTCGAATCCCAGCTCCGAAGCCATCGAGGTGGCCGAGGGCTGCTTGACAGTAGCAGTCCGGGCACATAAATCCTCCTCCTTTCCCCCCAAAACCTGATGTGGGGAGCGTGGTCCTCTGTGAAGGATGCCTTAGGAACAAGCCACACTGGTGGGCAGTGGCAGAAGGAGCTGGGGCAGGTAGAGCTAATCCTCCAAGCCCTTCTAAGCAGGGGGCTCCTGGATTTGGGACAGTCCAGCACCAGAGCCATCCCTGGCAAGGCAGTACTTGCCCTTCCTGGTCAGAAGCCAGGGGTGATCATGTCTGTAACCCTGGGCAGAGTTTGTTCTCACAGTCAGGTAGTGCAGAACACTGCTTCAGACATGGGCATCTCGTAATAAATGTTCCTTAAAAGTTTCTCTTGCAATTTAATTTCATCTGAAGGTGCACAGGTTTGGGGTTTTTGTTCTTGTTATGAACAAAAGGACCTTCCTGGTCTCCATGGGGACTGCTGAACTGAGCTAAGTACTGGCATTGAAATGCTAATTAGGTAATTGCTCCTGGGAATCACCTACACCCTCCACCCACGCTACCATTCTAGGACTGGGATGCAAAATAGAGGGACCACTGGACCACTGGAATCATGGGAGGGGGTTTTGGGGGATGAAAACACCCCTAAATGGAAGGCTGGGCACAGTGGAGGGGACTGGATGGGTGCGCTGGCTGGGGAAAAGGGAACCACATCCCCAGTCTATGTCTGACCTGTCACCATAGCCTCCAGAGCACCAGACTGGACTGGGCTGTGGGAAGCAGGAGCAAAGGAGCAACACTTCCTGGTGCTACTAGGAGAGGGGAGAGCTGCTGCTGGACTCCGGCAATAGGCTCTGCACATCCCCTCACCCTTCGGCTGCCCGAGTGTCAGCAGGAAAGGAGAGAGGACAGTCTGCTGATCGGGACTTCAGATACAGACTGCACACCTCTCCACCTCCAGCTAGGAGAGTGCCACGAGGACTTCAGGGAAAGACTCTGCATGCCTTCTCTCCCTTCGGCTACCGGGAAAGCTGCAACGGCTGGGGCGAGCTCCATGTTGAGCCCCCTGCCCAACTAATCTTTTAATAAAGAGCTGAACACTAATAAAGGCATAAGCCTCTCTCAATTACAGTTCTCACCTGTTTTGATCCAAGCCTAAATTTTTCTCTGCATTATCTCTGCCAGCATGACTGAGCAGACCTTCCCTGAGCAGCAAATTGTGCCCATTGCTCCATGCCTGCCCTGTGTCCCTCCTTGGCCCGAGGTTGGGCCAAGAACATTATGAACCTGCTGGTGGGTGGTGCTTGTCTGTAACTCTGCTGCACTGTTATGTTCCTCAGGCCAACACCAGAAGTTGTCCATTTTCTTTTTTTTTTTTCCCTTTTAAATGAATGCACTAGATTTATTGAGTAATGGAAACTTTCCATTCCAAATGACTCAAGTTACACTGGGAACTGAAATATTTAAATATTTCTCATCAGCCCTTTATACGGCTACACAGCTCCCTCATATTCCTTCTCTCTGGAAGAGCTTTTAAACCCACAGATGAACTGAGACCACTCACTGCCCCCTGCTTCACCAGACCATGGTGCAGACTCCAGGCTGCTGAGCACAGCAGCCGCCCTTGCTGGGATGGAAGTGCCCTCAGGTAGCATGGGGTCCACATATAGCCAGGCACTTTGGATGCAGTTGCTAATCCTAAAGCCAGACTTTCAGCCTGTGAAGACTGCATGTGCCTCCTTAACAGTGCTGCCAGTCAGATCCACTGGGTCCAAATTCCTTCCCACCCGCTATGATACCAGCTCAGGAAGGCAGTGGGTGCTGTGCCAGCCTGAAGGAAAGTCCAGGTATGTGGGTAGCTGTTGTGGGGGATGGGGGTGCCCTTTAATTGCTTAGCATGATGCTTCTACCCTCCTGCTCTGATTTGGGGCACATCATGGCTCCCCTGGTCACACACAGCAGTCCAAGAAAGTCAGGATGATGCTGTGTGGAAACTGTAAGCAGTACCTTGGATCTGCTTTGAGCTTCATGCATCTCAAAAAGCTCATCTCTACATGAAGTTATTTCAGAGTAGAGGAAAAGTACTCACGCTTCATAGCATACATGATGTCACTTAGGCAGAGTAGTTATCATGCAAATACTATTTGCATCCAAATTAATTGCTGGGCAAGGGCATGCCCTGTGTCAGCAAGTCAGCCCTTCCCCGGGTTATGTGGTTTTTCAAGACAGTGCTTCCTGGGACAAGCAGCCAGGGCGCAAAGAGCATTGGGCTGCTGGTGTTACTCCCTGCTGGCACTCAGCACAGCTTGGCTTAGCCCTGGGGACAGCATCTGTGCCCTGTCAGTGCTCCCCATCCCTGCCACCATCCCCACACCTGCAGCAGCCCCTGGGTGCAGCTGGAAAGGGGTGGTCCTAGCAGGGATACCTCTCTTCCTGCACTCCCTCGCAGTGCAGCAGCCAGCTCTGCCCAGTGTGTAACAGGATGGGGTGTGAGAAATAGGATGCCAAGGGGGCCTGGCCCCTCCATGTGCCTCCCAGAGAAAAAGTCACAGTAAAAACCATGCTCCACTGCTCTGGAGAGACCTCTTGTGAACATGATGGCATGCCCTGGTACATGTCTTCTGTCCCACAAGGCAGATTTCCAGTACCTAAAGGGGACCTACAGGAAAGAGGAAGAGAACGATTTGCAAGGGCACACAGTGATAGTACAAGGGGCAGCAGCTTTGAACTGCAACAGGGTAGGTTGAGATTAGCTACTAGGAAGAAATTCTTTACTCTTCTGGTGGTGGGGCACTGGAATAGGTTACCCAGAAAAACTGTGGATGCTCCCATCCCTGGAAATGTTCAAGGCTGGACAGGGTTTTGAGCAAACTGTTCTAGTGGAAGGTGTCCCTGGCCATGGCAGGGAGCCTGGAACAAGATGACCTTCAGGGTGCCTTTCAGCCCGAGCCATTCTATGATTCCATATGTCCCCATGTTATGGACAGGTGCTTTCGGCTGCAGCCCTGAGGACTACGGAGGATAAGCATGGCCCATTGCAGCCAGCAGGCTGAGGATTGTCCTGCAGCTGAGCCAGTTGAGGGGAGCCCAAAGTGCTTGGCCTTGTCCTGGTGTGACCAGATGACTCATGTCACCCTGGTTTTCTGAAGAATAACAGGCAGCATTGGGCAGCCAGGGTGAGGCTGAATCATTGTGGGCAGAGCAGCTGCATGCAAAGTGCAGCAGGCCATCGGGTCTGTTGGCAGGGGAGCGCTGCTGCAGTCAAATCCCTCCTGCCGTGGGCTGGCTGGGAGCAGGAGCAGGGGCTGGAGCTGTGCCGCAGCAGGAGCAGCATCGGAGCTGCGTGCTGCCTGTTGCAGCGCGGCTGGAGACTTGGCTCTGCCCAGAGGTTAAAACAATCCCTCCCTGTCCTCCGGGGGGGTTGGATTTCCACTGTGAGAAATGTCGTCTTGGACGGGAGATTTCTGACCGAAGGGCTGCTTTGCCACAGTTCCACAGGCGATGGACACAGCCGGTCATGGTGATTGATTTCCTAGCCCCCCTTCTAAGCCCAGGCTCTGTGTGTACCATTTGCTGACTTCCCCTTACTCTGCACCCAGACCTTCTTCTGCATCCTGCTGGGGTTTTATTTGCATTGCAGGCAGGGCAGCGTTTAAATCTGGGTAGTTTCTCTCTTGATAGTAATAGTTCAAAAAGACAAAACAAACTCTTCAATTTCAGCTGTTTAGTACATCAAACTGGTATCAACCATCACAGTTATTTGTAAATCCCTTCTAGGGTTTTCATAATAAATATTACCTCTCAAAGCCTGAAAGAGAGGATGAGAGACCCTGCTCTTCATCTTAAATGTAATAGAAACCTTGATTTTTCTGCACGGGTGGCTGTACGGGGCAGCACTGAAGAACACCCACAGTTGCTAGTTATTCCAGTAAAGCTCCATATTTTCATTTAAAAATAATAAAGTAACTTTGCAGGCTTGGGCTGTGTGTGGGCGAAAGTGTGAAAAATGAGCCTACAAGCCTCACATTTTTCATCCTAAGCAGCAAATAAACCCCCTACAGATTAATTTTAAAATAAAATCTCAGCTTTTTTTTTTAAATCCACCTTCATGACACTTCAAAACTTCACATGTGGGGTGTTTTTATTAGCTATTTTTCTCCTTCCTGCCTCCACCCTGCCCCGAAAGCTGGGGAGCTGGGAATAAAAAGGTAGCCATTAATCCACCCATCAAGTGGTTCTGAAAATGTGACCTGTGGCCATGTAGCTGAGATGGATGGTGGTGCCTGGCTGGCTGTGTACATAGCCTTCTATATTTAAAAGGCTCATATGGTGGTCAGAGCAGAAAACAAGACGAGTGAGTCTGTTAATTAGGAATTGAAAGCCTCAGTCCCTGTAGCTCTGGTACACATCACACTTCTGTCTGGCCCTTAACTTCCTCTCCACCCTGGTTATTCCACCTTTCTTGTTTGTCTTATATTTGATTATTAGGTCTTGGTGCAAAGGCGTCCGTGTTGCAGCAGAACAGAGTAGTCAGCTATAATGGCCTCTTCTAAACCTGAAGTCACCTAAAGAATTACTCAGTGCTTGATTCCTGACTGACGTGTATGGAGAGCTAATAACAGTGTCCTGAAAGCTCTGGTCAGCTCCTCTGTCTCTAAGGGCGGCTTCCCAGGGGATCTCATCCACTAATTTTTTAACCAGAGAGAAGTTCACTCTGCTCCCCACAAGACCTGTGCTCCTCAAGATCATGGACCCAATCCAGGGCCTGGCTGCTGCAGTCCAAACAGCCTCCACTAAACTTCTCTGATGAGCTCATCAGCACATGTGAGCACCAGGTCCAGCAACACTTCTTTGGCAGCTTTGTCCAATACCTGGACCAGTAGGTCATCCTCTAGGCACTCTAGGAGTCTCCTGGATTGCTCTCAGACAGCTGTACTGCTTTCCCAGCGGATGTCTGGATGGTTGAAAGCCTCCATCTGGATGAAAACGTGTGGGTGTGAGGCTTCTGCTGCTGAAACAGGAAGCCTTATCAACCAGTCAGGTACCTGAAGCAGACCCCCCCCCCCCAAGCTGTCCTTTGGTGGTCCCATCCTCGATTTTCATCCACAAGTTCTCAGCCTGTCTGTGGCTGTTTCTCAGAGGCAATTTGCCACAATCCATCCATTCCTTGACCTAGAGCACAACAACCCTCCCTCCTTCCCAGCCTGTTTCTTTTGGAAAACTTGTAGCCCTCAATTGTAGTGTTCCAGTCATGCTACTCATCCCACTGTGTTTCTGGATAGCAATTTGGTAATAGTTTTCTAATTGCACCATGGTTTCCATCTCCTCTGTTGCCCTGATTCTTAAAAGATTTTTCTAAAGCCTTTAGAAAGTTTACATTCTGTGGGAGAACTTTCCCACACAGTTTCTGTAAACAATGTATTGTTTACATTCCTTCGTGGGGGTGGAGAGACTTGATGTATTGGTAGTATGTCCAATGTCTTTGGAGAGGTGGCCCAGTGTCGGGCCAATCCTCTACCACCTTGCGAAAAGTATAAAAGATGGAGTCAGGAAATAAATGCGCTCTTCTTTACCTTACAATAGTCGTGGATCGCGTTGTGCTTTCACGTGTCCTGTAGCGACACTCCTCTTGTTTGTTTCCCATACTGTGTGCATTGGTGAAGAGACACTTCAGCTGGGCTATCACCCTCCTTACCATTTGAGAAGAACCCTGTCCAACTCCTTTGGGATGATTGGCAGGTATTTCCCTGCTGCTTCCTAAAGTATTGGTGTTTCATGGTTCCTCTCTGATACTCCAATAAACAAATTTTGTAATTTGTGGCCCCATGTGAGACTTTTTAAAAGAGTCATATTAAAATTAGGGACAGCAAGCATTGCTCTGTTGTGTTTGGTCTGCTATTTAAACAGAGAGTGCCTGAGGTCTCAGGTATCCGGTTTCCACAAATCCAGCCTAATTTTGGCAAATTCTAGATTCTTGGAAACAACAGCCAGCTTTTATATGACCTTAATGACATGTAAGTGTGCACTGGTGAGACAGGGAAAAGATGTTTTGGGCTCATCCAGAAAAAGCAAGGCTGGATTGTGAATGTTCTCAGAGAAAGGGGTGGGAGGGAGTACCTCTCCATCATAGGCTCTCTGTAATACTCCAAAATGCTACAAAGGACTACTAAACCCAGTCATTCCCTGGGGCAATCATGGTCTGTAGCACACTCACTCCAGTTGCTTGGGTTTGCTCCACAGCTGAGAAATCATTCTGTGGCAATCAGGTGGTTTCCCATTAGAGGTCCATTACATTTAATATCATCCATCCATAAAGCTCTTTGCTTCACCTGCAGCCTTAAGAGATCTCCTTAGTAATTCAGTGCCTTTAGATACACACAGTAACAATTTGCCTCCTTTCAGTGGAGATTTTACCTCCCAAGCAGCAAGCAGAGGTCTCTCAATGTGCTAATGCTACCCTTTTCTCTCTGGGATTGGCTTCCTTCAGCAGATACTGGTGGCAGAAATGCAGCTTTCCCTTGGTCCTGGAGAACTGCCATGACCATCTGCCTTCCTGGAAAAGCCAATTTTAGCAAAGCTGCAGCCGTCCAAAATTGCTGTCCTGCTGTGATTGCTGGTGGAATCCAGTGTGGGACATCCCAGGGCTTCCCAACAACAGCTGATGTGCGGCTTGCTATGGCTAGTGGTGCTGAGCAGATTTATCAGCTGTTGTTCCCTCTGTCCCACAGCTGCTCCTGGCTGTGCCAGGGCCTGGAGTGAAAGAGCCTGTTGTTCCTCACAAGGGGTACAGTCTTGCCAGGTATATCACGTCCTCATTAAGGGAGGGCTGCTTATCTCCTAACCTGCTGTGGCAATTGCAGTGTTCCCTTTGTTACCTCTCCATTACAAAGCAGCCAGGGACAGAGCCTGGACACAGGGAGCATGGAGGTGCACACAGCCCCACTGCTTCCCTGCAGCTGGCCAAGGACTAGGAGACCAGACTGGCACAGCCCCCCAGCAGCCTTCTGCCCTGAAACAAGGTCATCTGAGGAAATCTAATTAGATAGCAAGGAACAAGCGGAAGGCAAGGGGAGTTAAACGGGTAGTTGAAGGAAAGAAAAGTAATGAGATTTTTTTTTTTAGCTTTCTTCCATGGGCAGTGAAGATGTCCCCTCCTGCTGCTGTACCTGAGAATGCTGGCAGCTGCAGGCATTTCTCACTAGACCTTTAGTTGTGGCCACACTGATTTTTTTTTAAAAATTTCTCTTAAATTAACTGTTATCCACATGCCCTGCGCCTGCAGAAGGAAGCCAACAGGACCAGAAGGACTAGAGTTGTCTCTGCCCAAGGGCTCATAGCTCTTGTTTGCATGATAACTTGGAGTTTGACCACCTGCCTCAGAAAACATCACACCCCTATGTCAGGGACATCCACCCACAGTCCCCATTTTCATTTCAATTACAGTTTTGGAGGGGAGTCTCTTTATCGAGAGCATTTATGGGAGCTCTCTTCTGCAGATGGGGTTTGCTCTTGGTGTGGTGGCCAGGCCTCGCTGAGCTGGGTGGTGGGGATGGAGGCTAGGCTTGCTGGCTGGGTGATGTGGTTCTGGTGGCTGTGACATCATGGAGGATGGCTCACAGTGGGAGAAGTCACCAGGGGCATCAGGAGGCAGCCCCAGCTCCACCGCATCTGCACTCATGTAGGACTTAGGTGTTGGTGAGTGCTTGTGCAGGGAGAAGGCTGGGCTGCAGGGAGGATAGGGCAGATGCCAGGGGGTTCTGAAACAGAGAGAGAGCTGAGCCCCTCAGGATAGGGCACTAGCACCCTTGGGTCTGGGGGCAGAGAGGCTCAGGGCTCCCAGAGATGGCCTAGAGAGGCTTTGGGAACGTTCTGGATACCCCCAGCTCTGTACTCTGTCCTACACAGACCTGATGAGCCCCCTTTCCTCCCACCTCCTCCAGGCCATGGCTGCAGCAAATGCTCTCCTCCTAGCTTCAGTGGCCAGAGAGATCATCCAGCCTGGCCAGAAGAAGTGTCACCACATCAGCAGAGCCATGGCCAAACAGATGCTGGAGCGTGAGGTGTATCTGCACCAGGAGTTGATTCATTTGCTGCAGGAGATTGAGAATAGCAGGATTGCAGAGGAAGGCCGGTTCTTTTCTGGGTGGCTGTTTTGGACTGCTGCAATGGCCCTGGTCCTGCTTGCTGTCATCTGCTGGCTGGCCAGGCGAAAAAGGAAGCGTCAGTCATCTCCTCAATCGATTAGAGTCTTCTGTCCTGATCTCCCAGAAGAGATTGATGAGATTGAAATTGGATTAAGTGTTTATGACCACAATCAAACAAGGCGCAACAACTTGACCTTGACCAGATCTTAAGTTAGTCCAGGTAATCTGGATGGCATCCCTTGCTTCCATCGTGTCAACTGCTTCATTAAAGTTTCTTTGGTTCCATATAGGACTAAAGGAGTCATATTAAAATTTGGGAAAGCAAGCACTGCGGTGTTGGTTTTGGCCCACTATTCAAAGCAGGAATTGTGCTGGTAACTTCTGCTGCAGTAGTTTTCCATTGAGGCTGGGTATTTTCCAGAAAGTGAGACAGAAATGTTGACAGCTTCCAGGACCCCCCCTAGTCATCAGCTGGTACAGCTGACTCATCTTGTGCCTGCCTCTGTGCCTCTTCCTGTCTCCCCACCCCTGCATCTACCTCCCTGCACATGTGTACACTGCTGGCATTGCCGGTGGTCCAGGGTGGCTCTGACCGCTTGTGTGGCATGTGCCATGCAAGAAGCAAGAGCCAACGTGCTCCACCCCTCCTCCAAGCTATGTCTCCAGAAGCCTTGCCAGTCCCTCCTCTTCCATGGTTTCTCACCTGACCTCTCCGCTTCTTGTAATTTGGCCCATAAGGGTCCTCTGCACTCTTCAAAGCCCACAGCAACCATAGTTCCCCTTCCCTTTGCAAGCTTTTTTAGAAAGTCTCAACATGCCCTTGCTGCAGCATCCTCCCCCCGCACCACCACACCTGTGGACACAGCACAGAATCTTCTCATGCAGGTGGCAGTTCATCTGGTGTGTGATGTGGTTGCCACTGTGTAGGGAACACATTTTTAAGCAAGGCTCTGAACAGGTATTTCCAAGCTATGTCATGCAGGGCCAGCTGCCCTTTCTCTGAGGGAGAGGTGCAATGTTACTCCCTAACAGCCTTAATTGCACAACCTGCATTTTTCTGAAATTGGAGGATTTTTGCCTTGAGTCTGCCTTTTCCAGCCTTGCAGCCCTCCCCTTTTGCCTGAGCTCTGATGAACATCTGTGCCCTCCACCTTTGACCCCCGTTAGCCCAGGAGGCAGCTGCCTTGGTTCATACTCGTCCTTCCTTGTCTTGGAGGATGAAGGAGAGCTTCTCTTCACCTCCAGCTTGGTGGCTTGCAGGCACTAGGTCGTTGCCATAGTGAGCAGGCTTATCTGAGGATCTTTTCCATGAGAGCAATGCAAAGCAACAAGAAGCTGGGTTGTCCCCTAGGCCTTTTCCAATAGCCCTTTCGATCCCCTTCGCTTTCCCCATCCCTCCTCCTCTTCCCTGTCCTTTGTCTTGGCTCTGAGCAGGTGCAATTCCAGCCAGCTTGGGTGCACAGGGCGTGGATGCAAGTGCCTGTCCTATTTGCCAGGATAAAAAGGGCCAGTGGAGGGAGATGCAAGCAGAGACACAGGCGCTGGAAGGTGGATGCAGGGAGAAGCACACGAGCGTAACTGAGCAGAAAAACACAGATGGACGTGGATGTGCAGGCAGCCCCGGGCAACCTAAGCCTTTACTGAGAGCAAGGCAGCAGACAGGGCTGCACGAGCAGGCAGGCACATGAGGAAGGGACACTGGCACATGCCGAGGAGGAGACAGATGAGCAGACAAGCAGGGAAATACCAGGCAGGTAGTGAGGGACCAGGACAGGAGGAGCTGCCGTGCAGGGTGTGTGCCCTGGTGTGTGCCACAGCCCCTGTTCCCAGCAGAAGGGGTGAGCAGCTGGATGAGTCTGGCCTTCTCTCTCCTCTCTTCCCTGTGGCTGGATCCAGATCTTAGACATCAGCTGCTTTCAGTGCTGGGACCCCACCCGGAGCAGTTACCCTAATTTATACACAGTTTCCTGCCCTTGGCTGCCTCACAGACTTGTAGGGAAAATTACAGGGAAGGAAATTTCTTGAATGTTGAATGCTGACCTGCAGAAGGCCAAACTCAACAGCCCAGAAATGTGGGCTCATTAATGCCACCGTGCATAATGAGCAGAGAAAGTAAAATCCTTTCTCAGTCAGGAAATTTTGAGACTGTCTCCTGGCTGAAATACTTGCTTGGCAGCTCCAGGTGCTTGCTACAGACTTGAGATGAATAATCCTTTTCCTCTTGGCTCCTTGATCTCCTTGACCTGTCTCCCCTCCCTCCACCAAGGACAATAGTGTAGTCCCAGTCTTCAACAAGACTGTTTATGGGGCCCCCTTGTAGCAGGGCTCCAGACAATGTGAGACGTGCAAAGGGGGCTGCCCAGAGGTGCCCTGCCCAGAGCCTGCCCAGCCTCACACACCCCCTCCTCCTCCTCCTCCTCCTCCTCCTTCTCTTGCTGCTCTGGCACTGCAGATGGGAAACCAAATCCCTGTCATTCTCTCTGAGCCACCAGAGTCTGCTGCAGGTCACTTCCTGGAGACAATGGCTTTATTCCTTGGACCACTGGACGGCTTTTGGCACAGGAGCCAAATCAGTGAATGGAAATCTCCTCCCTGCAAGCTGCCGTGACATCCTGCTATTGTTGGCATCCCTTGGCAGGTTTGTTCAGCTGCTTTGCACCAGTTGACATCTCTGGGCTTTCATCAGTGCATCAGCATCACCCTAAGGCACATGGGCTTCCTGACCTAGTGCCCAAGGAAAACCCTCTTCTTCTGTTTACGGTCAGGATGCGAAAGTAAAGGAAGCTGAAATGCTACTCAGGAATCCACTCCAGGCTTTAATCACCACTGTCACTGCTAGAAGACGTGGGGAATGTTGAAAAATAATCACCATGCTGTGTAATAGGATGCAGATGTTCAGGTTGTGATCTGTGCAGACACTGTGACCTCCTGGCCACTGGAAGACAAGCCCTAATCAAAACTCTGGAACCCAAAAAAAAAATTTCCTGCAAGCTTCTGGAAGAAGAAGAAATCTGGAAGACCTCTTTGTGTGATCAGTAGATGTACAATGGCTCTGAACACAACTTTGGTTAGGCTAGGACAGGTCTCTCTGCTGACAGCACAAGAGAGCAGAATAGGGCAGACAGGGTTAATTGTGTCTGAAGCTGGTTTGGAAAGACCCTTGCTGGACAAGAAAATTAAAATATACGAGTGTCTTGGAAGCTGTAGGGTATTAAGGTCCATACACATGTGTATGCATACAACATGCATGCACTCACACCTCCCTGGGGAAGACTGTGGGCTGATTAAGTCCTTTCCTTTCTGTTCCTGGCTGGCCACATTTGGCCCATGCTACTCTTTCCCACAGAGGAGCAGGCTGTCTGGGAGTTGCCAAGGCAGTTTTGGGAAGAGCAGAGGAAGTAAACTGTTTTCTCTTATGGAGCATCACAGTCCCATGATGCCCCTGGGAGGCAAAATTGTGCAGACCTCCTTCAGCTGTCATGAAGAATTTTCCTGGAGTCACAAGAATGCTGGAATGGGAGAAGAGGTCCCACTGCCGACAATTGTGCCATCCATCCCAGTCTCCTCCCATCTCCTCCATCCCTTGGCACACCCAGAGGCATCTGTGCTGGGGACTGCTGAGCCACTGTGGGCATCAATGCTCTCAGAAGAGGAAGAGGAGACAGAGGGAGGAGGGGATCAGAACTGCATCTTCCTGCGGTACCCAGGTTCCCAGAAATGAGCTCTGCACTGGCCAAAAATATCAGCCAAGCAGCACAGATGCTTTCCCTTCCACGCACACCTCATTGGTGCAGACAGTTACAGCAAATCCCAAAATAGCAGAGTTAGATAAATACAAAGAAAAGAGTTTACAAATTTCCGAGATGGTGACAAACAGCAGTGCTCGCTAAGGAGGGGCGCTCTTTTTAACTCAAGGGCTTTTTCTTCCTGAAGATCCTTTCCCCATATAGAATAAAGAATAAGGTACTTTTCAAGCAAAATGCCCTATAACTTGAAGACTGACTGGTAGGAAGTGATGCTAGGGGCTGCACTGAAGCAGAGAGGAAATTTTTGGCAAACAAATGCCTGCAAGACAGAGAATAGCCTGAACATCAGGTTTACTTTTTACAGCTCAAATGCTTTCTGCCTGCTTAAAGCCTGAGAGAGTAGCTATTTAGGAAGCATGTAGGAAAAGAAGTATGTAACTGGATCTGGGAACCAAGATGCCTGCTTTTTCACCCAGCTCTGCTGAATTCTTCATGCATTGCCTAGCTTCAATGTACTTGCACGGATACAGATCGTGGTACCAACTTCACTCAAGTCAGTGAAGCACATTGACCTGCCATTTAAAGGCATCAGTTCATGGAAAACCTTCCCACAGTGCAAATGACCTACTTTAAAATCAGAATTTTTGATCATATCTGCTCCTCATGCCATACCTGTTGAGGATTAGCAGAACACACGGCTCTATGTTGCTTGCTGGGGATGCACCATCCTCTCTGCCAGTGCTCCCAGAAGGCACAGGGGTGCCACTGAGGTTGGGGTGAGGGTGAAATGGACTGGCCACTATCCTCATTTTACTGTCAAATAGGCACCAGGAGAGGATGGTGCCTATATGAACACCCCAGCAGAGGAACCGACACTTCTTCCTGAGCTCCTGCACTTCCCATGGCGGGGGTGCTGGGATGGCACAGCTGCTGCAACGTATAGAGGGCAGCCCGTATAGAGGGCAGCCCAGGAGATGCTCGCCAGGCTGAGCTGCAGCTGGGCTTTCAAACCAGACTGGGAGCACTGGGAGTAACGGAGACCCTGCCGGTGCCCCTTTGTGAAAGGAGTATTGTTATTCCACGGAAATGACCTTTGGAGTCCAAATGTCTTTATTTAAAATGAAACAAAACCAACCCTAACTGCTCTTTAGGCAAAAACAAATTAACTCTTATTGCTGCACAGCTTTAAATACACTGTGGTGATCGTCCACACTTCTCTGTGCCTGCCTGGTCAGTGAATACACGGTGCTGCCTTAACTCCCAGCTCCTGGCGCTCCCACGCAGGTGAGAATGGCAGGCAAACCTGCAGGTCTCCTCCCGCGCCTCGTATTTAATTTCACCTCGGTGAAAAGATCTTTAAATGACCAGAAAAAGAGGAAAGCAGTTGGGTTGGCTTAAAACTGTTGATCAGGAAGCAAAAAACACTGCAAGTCTGATGTAGATTATTTTATATTAAAAAAAAAAAACACTGTTGGTTCACCAGGGCTCTCCTCTTTCTTCTGTGCCTGCCAGGAATTGATGGCTTTTTTCAAGCATCTCCCTTTGCTGTCACTTCAGCAGAAATTTGCAGGAGCTCTGCTTCATCTGCCCCTTGGCTGAAGGGTGAAAATGAGCCGTAAAAAACAAATTTGGAAATCAGTTCCTCTGGTTGTATGACCAGTTTGTTTTCTTTTAAAAGCACCAAACTTTCTTGGACCTTTATGTTCAGAGGGAGTGAAGCGCAGAGTTTCCCAGCCAAGTTTTTGGTAGCAAAAATGGTGTGTACTCATATTCTTCCTCCACCTCCCTCCTCTTTTAGAGCCCCAGCCAAACATGGCTTGTGCTAAAAGTTTGTGACCCTTGCATGGTATTTTCGGAGCTTTTTCAAGCCAAACCCAGAGACTGTTTCCAAACAAACTTAAATTTTCCATTGGGAGCTAGATAATCACAGTGCAGAGGAGGACACTAAAACCAGAGCTTGTGCTCTGGATTTGCATATTTCCACAGCATCCTTCATCCAGGAAAATTCCAGAAGCCTACTGAAGGGTGCTAGCTGTGAGAGGTGAGCAGTCAAGTAACCTGCTTGACTGGAGGACACTGGTATTTGATCAGCTGGTTTAGGAGGCAGGAGGGGGCTGCCCAGTGCAGCCAGGGGAGGAGGGCTGATCCAGGGAAGGGGGACTGGTATGACCGTCCCACCACAGTGCAAGCACAAAGCAACCCAGACATCTTGTGGTAGTGCTGGGGAGCAAAGCCCCTGCACCTCGGAGCCACAGGTACTGCCAGTGCCTGCCCTGGGGCTTCTGCCCCCTCGGGGTGCCAGCTGAAGGGGAGGGGCACAGAGCAGGCAGGGGCTTTCTGCCCCAGCCCCTGCATGACCCTGCATCCATGGCAGGAGACTTCCCAGCCTGGGCAGACACGCTGTCTCCTCTCTCTAATTGCAGCCTTGTGCCTGTCCCAGAGTGGGAGCTGGCTCCTTCCCCTCCATCGCATTGTCTCTTCCCACAGCCCAACTCCCACGGGGCTCCCGGCTTTTCCTCTGCGGCTCGCAGCCCAGCTCTGTCTCACTGGCTCTGTCTTGCCCCTCGCATCTCAGCATCATCTGCTCTCCCGTCCCCCTCCTATTCATTCAGATTTTCCTTTTTCTTAGCCACCACCTTACTGTTCTCGCTTGTATTGTCTTTTGCACAGAAGTCCAAAAAGCAGTGGGGCTGCACTGTGGAGACATAAAGATGGGCTGCCTGCTCCAGAGGCTTCCATCCATCCCCTTCACCTTGTTGTCTGTGCTGCTGGGCTGCAGAGGTCCTGGATGTGCCTGCATCCTGGTGGAGATGAGAGGGCCCAGAGCCCAGCTGGACAATGGCAGCACTGTGCAGGAGAAAGCAGCTCTGTCTGGCTGCCCCCGCAGTCTGCATCCACTGAGCACAGGGCAGGGGGAAGGGTGTCCCTCCGTGCCCCTGCATGCCCCTCCCTGGGCAGACTCAGAGAGAATATGGAGGGACTCATGCCTGCAAGCAGCATCGCCCCACTCCCCCATGCACTGCGAAGGCTGATGCAGGGACTAGGGTGGCTCTGCTTCCACGGGGCACTGGCTGGGTCACACAGAGCCTGGACCTTTGCTCTGCTGAAGACTCCTAGGGGAACCTTGGGCAGGTCCCTTGGGCTATGCTGGTGCTTTGTGATCCCTGCAGGGCATGGAGGCTGCCTGGGCCAGCTGCACAGCTGGATCCCTGTACCTCCACCTGGGAGCCCAGGTATGGAGCCACACCAGTGTGCCCCTGGCCCCAGACCAGCACTGCACACAGGGCCATGAGATGCACCAGCTCAGGGGTCTCTGAGACAGCCCCATTCTGTGTGGGTTGGGAAGACCCACAGACTCTCCCTGTGTCCCTTGCCCAGGTGGCACTGGGGGACGCAGTAGCACAGCTCTGCTTATGGAGGCCATCAGACAGACCTTCTTCAGATCCTGGATGCGCTTCTGGCATCACTGCTGGGCTGCTGTAAAAAGTGACTTTCTCATTCCTGTCCATCAGCAGCACCTCTCAAAACAATGAGTTACCAAAAAGGAGTAATTGCAGCATCAAAATAATATTGCTGCCACTGGCAAAGCAGTGGTGGCACACAACACCCCTGAAGAGGGCAGAAAGAGGGAGCTCCAGCTTCAAGCCAGAGTGGAAAGCTTCCAGTCACAATGTGATGGAAGTAAGGGCTGGCTGCTTACTGCTTACCCGTGCACTGCCTGCCAGCATCAGTGGGGAAGAAATCACAGCTTACTTCCTTCTGAGCTCTCTAAAGTGTAGTTTGTGCTGAGACAGATGCACCCTTGAACAGAGAGAGACTTTCCCATCAGAGCAATAAACCCCTTTTGAACTCTGGCATAGAAAACACATATTTCTGTTTCTTCCTCTAAGGTTGTCACCATTAAAAAAACCAGAAAGGGCTCTGCAAACACATGGCAAGAATGAAGGGCCTGTTTGGGTTTCCCTCTGTGCTACAATTCCTTCCATGCACATTTGTGGGTATATGTGCCATGGGCAACATCCCTATTAGAAAGCATCCCTGCAAGACTTCTTCTAGCTCTTAAAGAAAGAGCACATTTCCTTTGCTTCAGTTTCATGAATTGAAACTGGCCTTCCTGCTTCTGGCCTGCAGGGATTAGAAGATCAGGCTGGAAGTTACGAATCAGGAGGGAGTTGGGGGTTCTGGGTGTTCCATCCTATCCATGGGGGCTGTGGTGGAGCCATCCCCTTGCAGCCACAGGTATGTGGGGAAGCTCCCTCCTGCAGGCTGAGTACAGTACATACTGGGACATCCCCAGGCCACTCCTTCCTTTGGCTTTATCAAAATGTGTCCAAATTCAGCTGGCTTCCCGGCAGCAGAGCAAGGAAAGGCCCAAGCAAGTGCCAGGCTGCAAGCCAGTCATGTTGTGGTGGGGACACCTGAAAAGCTTGGTTCCTCAGCTCCTCTGTCTGGGACAAAAGCCCTCAAACAAAGTGACCTTTGGGTCACTTCCCAGCAGCCAGTGACCCAAAGGATGCCGTGCGCTGAGGTCGCCAGGCCCACAAGGATTAATGACAGCTAAAGGAAACGGCTCTCCGGACGCCGTGGGACTGGGCAATACAATAGCCAGAAGGAGCATGCAGGCTCCTCCACTTTTTCTCAGGGCCTAGGTAAATAATTCCCTTCCATGGGAGCTGTATGGATTCCCATAAAGCTGAAAAATAGAAGCAGTTCCCAGGCTTATGGTTAACAATAATTTTTTTCCAGGCCACATAATTATTATTATTTTGAGAGTCAGGAACCTGGGAGAGAACGCACAGACAGTATGTCCCCAATAAACTCACAGTGAGCAATTTGATTTCACTTAGAAAGACATAGCTGTGGAACACTACCCCTTGACCCTCAGGAAAGGAGCACAGTGCCCTTATGTTTGTGGACCCACTGCCCGTGTACTAGCCAGGACTCAGAGCTGAGAGCACATGATAGAAACCACATCTCCACAGCTCATGAATTTGTCTCTGGGTCTTGGATGCCACAAAAAATGCTTTGGAAATTGCTGCAGGGCAGAGCAAGGAAGAGAAACAGGAAGGAATGTGCTTAATCAGGCAGGGGAAAGCAAGACAACTTCTTTGAAGGGTTAGAAAGGAGCAGGGTGCAAGACCTTCTGCAGCCAAAATCCAAATGTTTTGCATGGCTCATGCAGGAGAATGCAGCAAGAAACTGGTGGACATTTGTTCCCAGCTGAACTGGCAGTGTTGGGAGGCAGGTCTCTCTGGCTGAGGGTGGGAGGACAGCTCCATAGAGCTGGGAACTTGGGGGCTTTCAGCAGGAAGAAAAGGAGGAGTACCAGCAACTCCAACACAGGTAGGTGGTACAGAGCACTAGTGAGATCCCACTTTGGTTAATTCCAAATTAATTTGTGTGGCTGGAAAAAAACATGCTGTGGGCAAAATCCTGACTTTACAGGTTGGAGCAGCTGCTCTGGCAGGAGGGGTGGGATCAGCATCAGACTTCACCTGAGCAGACAGGACAGCTCAAGCCTGTACAGCCCCACCACACAGCACAGCACATGCCAGTGCAAGGAAACAGGATCCATGCCCTGCTGCTCACATGTGCCAGAGCCAGTCTGGCTCAGCCAAACCCTGCCCTTGGGAGAAGCAGGGCCCGGCTGGCGGAGGAGCCAGGCATGGCATGGCATGGCATGGCATGACACACTTACCAAGGCAATAGGTGTTGGGCTGCACCCTGTGGGGGTGCCAGCACCTTCCCAGCTCTGCCTCAGGAGCCTCCTGTGTTTGCAGGCTCCAGGGTTGCATTGGGAGAGAGAAGATAAGGTATAACTCAGTGAACATGTGGCTGACTTGATGGCTTTGAACACAAAAAGGTGATACTTGAAACATGTTCACAAGGGTGAACAGCATCTGCACAGGCCTCCTGTCTATTGGCTTTTCAGATTCAGACTGCTGCTTTTTCCAGCAATGCCTTGTTGTCCAGATCTCTCCACCCTTTATGGCAGAGATGGTCTGGAAGAACAACAGCAAGGAGGGAGGCACTCATTGGAGTGGGGGTTGGAACTAGATGATCTTTATGGTCCCTTCCAATCCAAACCATTCTACAGTTTTGTGACATGTATATTTCCTCTCTCTTAGTCTCCTCGTGGGACATGGTGTTCACCTCAGCAACTGGAGCCTCCCATTTGTATCTCCTTTCACGTGCCCCTGCTAGAAGGGTTTCACCTCCTGCATATTGCATAACTGCTTTCCAGTGCCAGCACCAATTTTGTCTGCTCAGGTTACAGGAGGTTTGCAAGAGCCATTTGAAAAACAGGAGCAGCAATTAAAGGGCCCGGGCCGCAGCTGCAGAGGGTCTACTTGGCCAGCTAAATGTGGAGAGTGTTATGTGCTGGGCTTGCAGAGCAATTCATGTTCTTGGAGAGTTAAAGCAAGATCAGGAAAGGTTACTTTTAGCAAGTCTGAGGTGCAGACAACCTAGGCAGTGGCTTGCCTGAGGCAACACTCAGAGGCAGGGTGTACACACAGTCTCCTCCCTGGCATTGGGAAGAATGTCCTAACTTTGGGAGCCTGCTTTTGGCTGCTATCTGGTTTCAAGGCATTTCATGGTACCTGTGGTTCTCAGACACATGCTATGGAATGAAGAAATGTTGGCTTTTTTGTTTCCAGGTCTGAGTAAAGGGTCCTCCAGTGTCAAAACTTTTCTTGCAAGCAAGCACATGATTGCTCTGAGGCTTTGGGAGCTGCGATTCCCTCAGCCACAGCAGTTCTGCCAGTAAATGGAAACCCAAGTCCAGGGGTCTGCCCTGTACTCATTGCCAGTCAAATGCATAAAAATAAATACCTTTTCCCTGCATGCAGTTCTAGGACAGGTCGGTTGTCATGAGCACTGTGGGTGAGATTGTGGTTTAAAAGGGAATCTTCTCTACCTAGATCCTCTCCAGGGACTTTCCTGGCACTGTGCCCTCTGTAAACCTTTTTCTGCAGCCCGTGACGTTGTCATGGAAATGGGCAATCGAAGTTGCCAGACTGTTGGTGTGGAGCACGGCTAACCCCTGTCCTCTGTCTCCCCTGCTGCCCGGGGATGGATAGAGGCAGGTAGTGCAGGAGACATGCCAGTAGGGAAGGGTGAAGCAGATTTCCTGAGGGACACATGGTGTGCCTGAGCCCACCACTGCATGCTTTGCCCTGGGGAGGTAGGGTGCAGCCCAGAGGGTGGCAGAACAACCCTTCCCCATGCCAGGTCCTTTGCAGGACAGGGCTTGCCTGGACCACTCAGTCCTTGGACCTTCAGCCAAGCCAGCCAGGAGAGGGGCTGTGTTGCACCGGGTGGCAAGGGCCAGGTTTCTCTAGGGGAAGGAGATGCCAATGAGACTCATCTTCTGCCAGAGGTGGTTTGGAGGTGGTGCTGCAGGAAGCCAGCACCATCTATACAGTTTGAGCTTTGAGGCCAATACTTCACTAAGACACTCAGCCCCTCTGAGCAGCCAGAGGCTGCTCCCAGCAGCTCAAATGACAATGATATTCTTGTCACCTTCAATTGCTGTCATATTTGAGCCATTGCTTCTGTTGAAAATACGCTGTGGGGAGAGCTGAGGCACTTTCAAAAATGTCTCTTCAGGGCCAGCCTGTGAGTGAGGTAATTCCTTGGTACCCTGTCAAAGCACCAGCACAAGCATCAGCTCAGCATCCTGAGAGGCAATGGTGATGGGAGGCTGGAGAGAAAGTGAGACAGGGAGGGAAAAGACAGAGAAGGAGATGAGTGTAGGGATGGAGACTATAACCCAGACCTTGCTTTTGTCTTTTCAAAAATGCTCCCCTGCTGTAGCACTTATGGGGAGAGAACCCATTTATATTTTGTTTCTGTTCTGTTTCTCTCTTCGGGCTTGATAGAAAAAAAAAAAAAAAAGAAAAAAACACCAAGCCAGCAGATGCAATGGAAAAATGAAGTGAGAACAGCAATCCTCCCAGGTCACCCTCTTTTTCCTTTCCACTGTGCTTGCCAAGCACAACCCATTTCAGTCTCTGCTGACAATGCTCCGTGCTGCACTATGGTGTGTTCAGCCCTCCGGGGCATGAACTGAAAGAGAAACTCCTGGCAGCCCCCAGGAAGTGCAGCAGTAAGGAACTCATAACTTCCACAAGGCTCCTACCCTGTCACAAAAGCTGTGCAGTGTCACTGTCCTGGTATGTGTATGTTAAGGAACTTTGTGAGGGTTGCAAACAGCCAAGGAAGACACCATGTCCTATGTCTGAGCAAAGGCTCGGCTTCCCTGAGTGCCTGAGAAATGGCAGCACAGCCTGTGATGAGGTTGTTGACAAGCCCCGGGGGAGTTATAGACCAGTCTGTCACTATTAATCAAAAATGCTTTTTTTTTTTTCCCCTCTGCCTGTGCACACCTCCCTTTACACTGAACTGCTTATTTTTAGGTCTGTCCAAAGAAGGGCTCCGAAATACAAAATGCTCCCTGGGAGCATAATCCAAGGCAGAGCACCAGGCAATACCATGTTCAGATGCCTGATCCCTTACACTTGGTTTTGAAGAGCCTAACTCCAAATTCTCTTCAGCGAAGTGCCCTTTGACCTGCGGCCTGCAGACCCTCTATTCTAAAAGGTAATTAAGGAGAACAAGCCTTTTGCTGGCCACTTGAAATTCACTGTATGGGGCTTGCATCTTCAAAGTGAGAAAATCATGGGAAGATCTATAATCGAGAAGTTGAAAGCTACCAGTCCAAAAAACTGGAGGCACTTACAGGAGAGATTGCTGTGCTGGCTGTGGTTTATCTTTTTGTTCTCACAGGACAAGTTTTGCCTGCATTTAGAAAGCACTGCAGGACCTGGTTCCTCTCACAGTCCTCCCTTAAGGATTGACTAGGGAATAAATAGAGGATATTTTCCTTCCCTGAATATCTATTTCCTTCCTAAATAAACCATGGGTGAGTCTGTTTGGTTTTTTGAGTTTTTGTTTTGTTGTTGTTGGGTTTTATAATGGAAGAAACACAAACCAACAGGAATCTTACAAAGCTTTTAATAGCTGTATTTTGTTCCTCAGTACCATGAGGAATGGGGAAATCACTGAACATAGAATAACTCCTTGGGATCAGGTAACTCATTCTCCTCTCAAAGGCAGGTTTAACTAAACCTAGCCCATGCCTGAGATGCTTTTTGACATGTATTTAACAGCCCTACAACCCTCCAGCCTACTCAGGAAGTTATTCACTCACCTTATTATATAGAGAATGTTAATAATATTGATGTGGGTCTTCTTAGTGTGTTTAAGGCACATAAGTTGTTTTTCCCCAGTGGGAAAATAGAACAGGTTCTTTTTTCCCTCTTTGCCTTTTGCAGTGACCTTTCACTAATTGAAGCCTTTTCAGTGGCTCCTCACAGTTCCCTCCAGGTTGGATGAAAACACAGCCCATGCTTTCTCACCTCCCACTACAGTCAGAGTGGGGGAGGCAGCTGAGCAAACCTTTGTGCAATTCTTTCACTGTCTGTTATGGTGGTGATACAGAGGGAGTGGATAAAACCAGAACTGGTCAAATGCCATCCATGATCTCTACTCACAGAGCTCAGCTGAGAGCAGTTCACATGCATCAGCACTGAGGTGCTTTCTTTAAACCATCCAAAGGCCTGAACCTGTGATTCTGCAAAACTGCCCTCATCCTCATGAATCACTGGACAAAAGAGCTGCTGGATTTGGACTCTGTTACCTGGTTTGAACCCTCTGCTGATATGAACCCTGGGATCTCTTCTGCTCTGACTCTCAACCTCTTACAACACTGAGCTTCCAGAAAGGCTTGGACTGAGACCCAAACACCCATTCTGCATGGGCACGTTCAGAGACAGGTTTTTGCAAGCCAGTCTTTGCTTCACCCATGGACAATTTTCAGTTGGATGGTTTTCCTCCAGCCCCATCTGTTGTTGTGGCCTCACAGATACAGTTCATGGCTTGTTCTTGCCTCCTACTCCTTGGCCTGCCAAAGTCCGATCCCTGTTGCGATTATCACAGCCCTGAAGCAGCCAGGTACAGTATTCCCCTTGTGATACTGGAAAATAAGTCCTTTCATTCACAGAGAACTAGAAGTGCATTTAACTATTTTCTGAGTTAGCACCACTCTTGAAGCTAGTGAAATGTCAGGATTTGGTCCATGATTTCTGCAAGGTTGTGGTATGGTAAACTTCTGTGTAGATGAGGCCAAACTCTGTTTATGACAGAACATTGTTCCATATCTAACCTATTGCACAGGCACACTTCCTATCTTTAGTGTTATTGTCTAACCCCCTTACCCCCAGGTCACCCCAACAATATTGCAGTGGTGTGCAAAATTGTCTTGCTATATTCAGCAAGACAAAATCATGTTTACAGGTAACATTTCAATAGCTCTCCTTAGAGCTGAAGCCTGGGGCATTTTTAGGTGCTGGGGAGGTTCTGCCTGTGGAAGGCTCTCCAAAGCCAGTATGAGGGCCCTGCACTGGGGCATTTGCTGGGATGCAGTTGTCATTGCACAGGAGAACTTTGTGATTCACCCCAGTAAATGTGCTCACAGAGGCTTTCGAGAGCAGCTGAGCAGTTTTCACAACCACAGCAAATGTGTGCTGCAGACCAGGGGGCACCTCATGTTGGTGGCTGGGTGCCATCTCCCAGTGGCAGTTTTTGGTTGTTCACTGATGTGGGGGCCATGCCACATACTCACCAAGCAGCACAGCAGTGCCTCTGGCAGCTTGGCATTACTGTGCTCAGCACTGAACGGCTCCACCTCCATCCCCAGAGCAACTCTCTCACTGACCTCGGAGATGTGGTCAAGTCAACCTCACAGGTCCCCACTCAGGCTGCATGCAAAGGAAACATCCTCAAAATATCATAAATATCTCATATATCTCTACTGTTGAGGGCACAGTTCAGAATTCCTGCCCTGAGATGGGAGTTTTCCAGTAGTGATCTGTGCAAAGGGTCTGTGAAAACACCTGTGATGGGTTTGCTTTCTACATGGGGTGCAAAAAGTATGAGTCTTTTTGTGACTCTTATGAGTCACACCTCTGTTGCAGAAATGCAGATGCTGCTACAAACTCTCCTGATGTACACAGACCAAATGCTGCCTGTCTTGTTAGGCTCCCAGCTCCAAATGAGGAATTTTGAAGCTCCTGGCAGAATTTATTCTAAATTCATATTCTAGAGCAGAAACTGCTCATGCATTCCCTTATTCCAGAAAAGGCTGAGAAACTCTTGGATGGTGGCCTAGACTTTAAGGTGCTGGTTTTGTTCAAAGGGTTTCTTACACTGAAAGTTTGGTGCTTGCTTAGCTGCTTTGAGCAGCTTGAATTATGTGCATATTTAATTGAGCATATTGAATTATGTGGATGTCAGAAGACCATAATGAGGATTGTCCACTTGGGAAATTTTAGGGATGTAACTTCTGTGACTGTGAATTAAGAGGTGTAGCTAAACAGATGATAGATATGACCACCTATGACATGTCACTCCTTAGCTAATACCATGTGAAGATTGCTCGTTGTGGGCAATACCCTGTTTTGATGTCTCTGGCCTGCAATCAACTCCCAGGATTGCACAAAGGTTATGGACTGCCTCCAAACTTCCAGTTTGAGACCACTGCTGTGTGTAGGAGTATAGTAATAGCTACACTGTATATATAATTACATATTCACATGAGGGACTTCGGGACCTTCGCCACATTGGCTACCAGTCAGGGCTGTGCAAAAGCAGGACCTTTGGCTTACTAAGCTGTGTCAGCAAGTCCCTGCTGTGTTGTACATGGAGGAGCTGAAATAAACTACAACTGGTAGCTGCTGTAAAGCCCCTCATGTTTTGCTGTACAACATAGCAGTGAGAAGGAGTGTCTTAACACAGACTTTGTGAGAGAGTGGCCAGCCAAGAGAATTTTGAAGCTGACAGCCTGTGGTCAGTCTGCATAAAGAAAGGACAAATGTTTGAGGGGTCTGAAGGGCAGTAAGGCCCAAGGCAACGGCACCCCACAAATCCAATCAGTGGTCAGATCCATGCAGTGATGACAGCAAAGCCTAACAACTCTTTGTACCCTGCCCAGTCTTCCCTGCCTATGGACACCTTGTTAGCTTCACTACCTGCTGGGGGAAGCAGGCTCCCAGCAAAAAAAATGGAGATAGTCCTCTTCCAGCCTGCCCAGTCCCACATCACTTAGCCTGACTAGTCCCACCAGGATCCCAATAGCTCTGGAGATGGGCAAGACAGAAACACTAAAATTCTACTAAAGCAGAAATGTCAGACATCTCTTTTTCTTTTGCTGCAGCGAACAAGTAGAATCCAGTCTTTGTCATTTGCTTATGCAAGAAGGATGATGAGGACAGGGCAAAGCTGGGAGGCTGAGCAGCCCAGGTGTAATGGAGATGCATGTTATGCTAACACAGAGCCCTGCACACACGGTGCCATTTGTTGAGCTGCTCTTTGGCTGGGCTCCTGCAGCTCAGCCAGTCACACAACCTCTCGCTCTCATTAATGCCAGATTGGGTTCCTGCCGCTGCTCCCCTGCTGCTTTTAATTATGTGGCCACCAGCAAAGAACTGCTGGGGAAAACCCTACCCCTCCCTTTGGGTGTC
Organism: Chloebia gouldiae; assembly: GCA_003676055.1. Lineage (NCBI taxonomy): Eukaryota > Metazoa > Chordata > Aves > Passeriformes > Passeridae > Chloebia > Chloebia gouldiae. The sequence continues at coordinate 293,524 of QUSF01000117.1, forward strand.
AGCTGATCCTAACTAAAACATACGGCTCTTGGAGGGAGGAGAGGGCATAAAGGAAAACAACAAAAATGGGAACAACTCATGGGAGAAAGAGGATGAAGGTCAGAGGTTAAAAGTGCAAGAATAGGGAGCCAGGAGGGGACATGGAGCAGAACACCACCATTTCTGGCCATCTCTCCCTGGAAGCATACAAAGTGCAGGGAGAGAAATAGCCATTATGGTCTCCTCTCTTCATCCACCTTCTCCTGGGGCTGCAGGTGGTAAGTCTGACCAGGGCAAAGAGGAGTCTACCAAGGTCTTGTGGCATAGTGGGCCTGGAGGTGGAGAAGGTGCTGGCACGAGGGCAGTGAGAAAAACACACAGCCCTTGGGGAAGATGGGAGAGGTACTGGGGCATGCCAGGTGCACATGTGCCAGGTTCTGTCTCATGCTGCAGAAGGGATTTGTGTCCAGGAGCCCCATAAACCATGCTGTGTCTGTGCTTGTGCCTGCTGCTTCTGCAGGGTGTGGAGTTGGCCCATGGAACGATCAGTTCCACTGGTGTCCTTCAATATCTTCTGAAGGTGTTGGAAAAAGGAAGTGAGTGGGGACTGATCACTTACAGAGTTCAGAAGAGTCCCAATTTTGGTGGCACCTGCCAGGACCATTCTTTGGAGACCTTGGGTCTCTCTGCCACTTGCACAGAAGATGTGGAAGATATACCATGGGTATTGATCAAGGGCATTTCCCCTCTGCCCCTTGGTGGTTGCAGGAGACCTGGCTGCTCTGAGCTGGAAAGAAATCAGCAGCAGGGACAGTCCTGGGCACCTCAGTGTCCTGGGCTAGCACAGAGCATAGGCAAAGGGACACACGTGGCTGGTGCTCTGAGCTGCACTGTGTGGGCAGGGGAGGCTGCCATGGAGGTCTCCACATGCCCCAGGTTTGCTCTTTAGCACATGCTGGCAGCAGCACCTCCCATCCCCCCTTTCAGCAGCCCCCTTGCCTCACTGCACAGAGAGGCAGTGGTCCCTGGCAATTCAGAAATCCCAGTCTGGCAAGGCCAGCCCAGAGGCACTTGCTGTACTGGGATATAGCACCAGCACTGGGTGATATTTTCAGGGGCAATGACAGCTGTGTTCCCAGGCATTCAGACACAAGGTCAGTCTGACCTTGGTACTCCTTCCTATTACCCAGCCCCAGGCAGTTCCCCACACAGGCCCTCTGAATTGCTTACTAACCTCCAAAGAATCTAAAAAAATCCCTAACAAGTCCCTAAAAATCTCCACTGTTTGGACACAGGGTCTTGGCAAGGAGGCAGGCCAGCTGAATGACAGGACAGTGGTAGACTGACCACAACCAGCTGCCAGATGCCCACTCAGCCACTCTCATTCTCCCCGCCTCAATAGGTCAGGGGGAGAAAAAATCCCCTTGTGGTCAAGATCATTACAGTTTAACAAGAAAAGCAAAAGCTGTGCATGGAAGCAAAGCAAAACAAGAAATTCATTCACCACTTTGGGAGGCAGATGCACTAAACAGGCTCCTATGAAAACAGTTACCTTCCTAACTCCATTCCTGACAGACCCAGCACAGACAGTAGACATGTCTTGTGTATATTGTGTACACACTTGCAAGTGCTCACATTTTTATTTTTATTTTTATTTTTATTTTTATTTTTATTTTTATTTTTATTTTTA